>CABFWB010002979.1:0-15615 GCA_902151455.1 Timema bartmani | reverse complement strand
TAAAGATCACACACAGAGAAGTGGATCCCCTTTCAATAAAAATCCATGCATAAGCTGTGTATGTCTGACAAGGAGTCTTGTTACAATGACCTCCTCCCTTCTAGGCTTGCATGTAGAAGAGGGCGATCATAACACACCGTCTTTAATTGGATGCAGTGTGTTCTAAACAGGGGTAAAAACCTTCTTCTTGTGCTAGCTGTGTAGGAACTCACCCCAAACATAGCTCTTTATATCAAAAACATAAAACACGAGCCCACCTCAGGAGGTAGAAGGCTGTATCAAAGACTGATAGCATTCAAATCCCAGCCAGCCTTGTACTACGCCATTTGGTTTCATACAAGACAAGGTTGGGAGGATGAAACATAGGCTAGAAGGTAGCATGTTGTTGCATGCAATGAAGCTTTGACAGGTGTGACGCAAAAATATAGGGCCTCTGCTAGGAAGAGATGGCTCACAGCACCAGCACAGATGCTGACAATTGGACTGGTACAAAAATGCACCAGTAGCCAGTCGGATGCCAGCATGATTGATATTATCTAACATATTTAGCACCAATGGTCTAAAAAAAACGTATACAAAACTGCCACAGTCTAGCGTTGATCTTAGCAGCTCTATAGAAGCCCATCAATGTTTCCCTGTTAGTTACACAAGCGTGACCGCTAACAACTTTATGTATATGGAGAGCTTTTAAACACCTCACTTTCAGATCTTTGATATGTAGGATCCATGTTAAACTAAAATAAAAAATGAATCCCAAGAACCTGATGGCTCCTGAGACAGGTGAAACAATATTGTTCATTAAAATATAAGGGGCTTGATGTAGACTGCATATCCTATGTAAGTGGACAACCATCATCGTAGCCATAGAGAAGTGATAGCCACAAGACACCCACATGCATAAACCATTTATCACTAGTTGTATTTGTCGTGGAGACTGGAATAACAGCCATAAATTGAGAAGTAATCCACAAAAAAGCATGAACAGACAGGTAAATACAGATTGTCTACAATACTGTTGATTGGGACAGAAAAAGAGTGACACCTAAATATTGTCCTGGGGCACCCCATTTCTTGTATAAAATCACTGGATAAGGTGTTGTTTAGCTTTACTCGAGTTGCAAGCTGTTTTGTTAGCAGGTTGAGAGTGATAAGGAAATATATTCCCTCTAAGCTTTAATGAAAACCCTAATTATTAGATTCAATAAGCATCGAGAGAATGGACAGACTAAGTTTACACACTCCCTTACAAATAAGTAGCCAGAGCCAACTAATTATCTACTGAAGAATATCTCAACCGATTGTGATAACCGACAATGAACCTATTAATCAAACAAACTTCCATTATCACACCACTAAGTCCCACAAGGTCCTAGACTACAGATAAGTACACACCAGATCCACAGCCCTACAGACATTTCGCTGCACTCCTTGAGCCAGGTTGAGTCTGTCACCACTGGTGATGCTCATTGTTAAAAACACCTCCAAATATGCAGTTACTAAACAACTCACTTTTAACATGTTTGTCATAGAGGGACAATTTTAAACATAATGGGCAGTCTGCTTAAGCCCTTTGTGAGGTAGGATTATGGGAAGAGTGGGTTGGGTCGCTCTACCTGAATCTAGATTTGTGGAAGCTGGCCGAATGACTTGAGAAAGATATTTGTCTTATCTCTAGCGAAACCATGTTTAAAATGAGTTTTTTTTTAAATGCCCCTTGATGGCAACTAGCGATAGCCATGTAGAAGGACTTAAGCTTTCCCACGGAGCGCGGCCACTTTAACCTGGAGGCTGTGGGTCTGGTGTTTACTTGTCTGTGCCCAGACCAACTTCAATTTATCATAAATCAAGGTGTCAATAGAGTAGTATGTAGCATGTATGCCTACTGAGCTATTGGTCCGGGCTTGACTCCCGGCATGGCCAAAAATTTATCACTGATGAAAATATAGGTTTACCCTTTCACATTGATAAATTAACGGCCGGGGACTGTATGTTGTCCCTGTCCTAGTCTTAAGATAGATTATAAGGCATATGAAGCT
This sequence comes from Timema bartmani, assembly GCA_902151455.1. NCBI lineage: Eukaryota > Metazoa > Arthropoda > Insecta > Phasmatodea > Timematidae > Timema > Timema bartmani. The sequence continues at coordinate 13,579 of CABFWB010002979.1, read as the reverse complement.
ATGACAGGCCTAGCCAGCCGGTAGTGAAAAAATGTACAACTTGAATAAAAATCTGACCCAAGACATAGGCCCGAAAAAGTACTGGATGTAAAAAAAAAAATTCTTAAACTGAGATCATGATTAAAAATATTTACAATTCTTTTTTCTAGGATAATGAGTTTTAATATGTAAATTCGTTTAAATATGAGACACCTGCCACATATCACTGAGTTCTAGTATTTCAACGTGGCTGCATCCCAACTATTCTCGTTTCTCTTTGATTAAGTAGACATGATTTTATAGATATAAAACGAATATTTGTTTTGTTATCATTACATAGCATATTTTGTAGGGGTGTGCAAATAGGATTATTTATCGAATCGAGTATCAAAATTTCGAACAAATACCGAATAGTACAAATCAAATAGTAGATTTTTCTTACATTTTTGATAAAAATAATTTAAATTTGTAAATTCTTAGCGAAAATGTGGTTTTATATTTAAGTATGCAAAATGCAAAACATTACTTTAAAACATTGTTATTTGAGCTGGTATTAATAAAAAAAAAAGACCGAATTTAAAACAAAATTTCAGAACATTGAGCGGAACTTTTGATACAGTTTTTTAGACAACGGGTTGCACCTAAATCAATTTTTTTTTTAATTTTCTAATAAGCTTTTGACAGAAATTTAAATTTAAAAATTGCATGGAGAATGTTTAACTGGTCAGTGTAGAGATTATATTTCCTTAAATTAAAATATTATTATTTATTATTAGAAAGGGTAAAATAATGGGGTGATTAATAAAGTTCTCATTTTCTAATATGCAAGGCCTACTTTTGTTTGTGTAGGCCTAATGATTGGTACTCAACTCAAAAATTGCTTGGATCCTAAACAACTCCACTGTCAACTGAAGGCCTAGGCAGCACTGAAAAGGCTTACTAGAGAAATTAGGAGTGCAGTATGTTCCTGTTGCTTTTCTTACTGAGCCAAAAGATACTATTGCACATCAGTCTACCAAGCCACCAAATGACCCTACAAGAAACACCTTCACTCCGTTCATCACAGGGACTGGCTGTATACTAAATATTATTACTAATCAGTTCATACCGCTGCCACTTTCATGTTATACAACAATAAATTTACTAAATTAACACAACAGTAATGAATGATAAATTTAGTTCTTGACCCCTTTAAATGTAATCTAGACTTGACACACCCCTTAAACGTTCTATAGGCTTTAAACACCTTAAATGTTCTAGGCTTGATCCCCCTTAAATGTATTCTAGGTTTGAAACCTTCTAAATGGTATCAGGTTTGACATCCCTTAAATGTTATCTAGGCTTGACTCCCCTTAAGTTATCTAGGCTTGACACCCTTCGAATGTTATCTAGGTTTGACACACCTTAAATGTTATCTAGGTTTTAAACCCCTTAAATGTTATCTAGACTTGACACCCCTTAAATGTTCTCTAGGCTTGACCCCCTTAAATGTTGTCAAGGTTTGAAACCTTTAAAATGTTTTTTTAGGTTTGACACCCCTTACATTTTTTCTAGGTTTGAAACCTTTTAAATGGTCTCTAGGTATTACATTCCTTAAATGTTTTCTAGGTTTGAAACCCCTTAAATGTTCTCTAGGCTTGACCCCCTTAAATGGTTTCTAGGTTTGATACCTTTTAAATGTTGTCTAGGCTTAAAACCCCTTAAATTTTCAAGGCTTGAAATCTTTTAACCCTCCGCTACACACGCCGCGGAATGTGAGTCCACAAGATGATCGTAGTTCTCTTCTCATCAGCTAGTAAAACCGAACTGAGATGTGTCGCCTGTTAGTTTCCCCTACTGCTTTTCTGAAGGTCATGGTGGGATCCGAGATTTCCTCATGTTAGTCTGCTAGCAGCAGTGATACTTTCTTTTGTACTGATGACTGATATTCCGCACGCGTGCATTTACACTTCAGGTAAATTTTATTACTTCTATAGTATTATTTACTTCTTTTGACACTTATTTTTATGAGTAAATTATTTTCTCAATTGTTGACAGATTTTAGTTAAATTTTCACATTTTAGGCAGTTTTTGAAACTATACTCCCTCAAAAATTGTAACAGCTTTGAATATGTTCTATATACACTTATTATGAATGAGTTTTGTATGCAGTGTATATATGTGTCTGTGAGTGAGCGTGCTCGTGTTTGTGTGTGTTGTTTTATTAGTGCTTTCATTTTTGTACACTTTTATTTAGTAAAATGTCTGGACCTAATGACCAAGATATACTACACTGGCTTGACGAAGATGAATTCGGCACTTCCGATGAGAGCGATGAAGATATGGTCAATAAGAGTGACCATTACTCAGATAGCAAGCAATCGGCTGATGAAGATGAGGTTTATATAGGTAAAGATGGAACTCAGTGGTGTTCTGCACCAAATCAAAATTAAAGAGTAAGATGACGTGAGTGTGATTTGCTTCGCTGCCTCCCTGGTGTTCTGCATGATGCCAAGAATGCTAATAGCCCAATACAGGCTTTACAGCTTTTCCTCTCTGATGAGATGTTAAACGAATTTGTCAGGTGCACCAATATTTGCATAGTGTCTATTCAAGATAAGTATTCAAGACCTAAGAGATGCAGCTGGAGCTACTCTAACTGAATTGAAGGCATTTTTAGGGCTTCTTATTCTTGGGGCTATTTTGAAGGTTTCGCATACCAGACTTGAGGATCTCTGGAGAAATTATGGAACTGGCATAGAATATTTTAGGCTCACTATTGGAATCAACTGTTTTAGGTTTTTACTAAAATCCTTAAAATTTGACGATATTACATCTAGAAACCAGCGAAAACTAACAGACAAATTAGCTGCTGATAGATATCTTATTGGTAAATTTAATAAAAACAGTAAGAAGCATTACAGTTTGTCTGAAAGGTTAACCATTGATGTAATGCTTAATGCATTTATAGGGAGGTGTGGGTTTCGCCAGTACATCCCATCCAAACCTGCCAAATACGACAAAGATTTTTGCCCTCACAGATGCTAAAATGTTATATACAAACAATGTAGAAGTTTACTATGGAAAACAGCTTGAAGGCCCCTATAAGTGTGAAAACAATCCTCATAGTATTGTCAAGAGACTTGTGCAGCCAAAATCCAAAAGTGGTTGAAATATTACATGCGATAATTGGTTTATGTCAGTTCCATTAGCCAAGGACTTACTGGAGAACAACAAACTTACAATGGTAGTGACTATAAGAAAGAACAAGAAAGAGATCTCACCGTTTGTGATAAAAGTGAAAGATCGTCCAAGAGATTCCAGTATCTTCGCTTTAAAAAAAAATCCCTCTCGTGTCTTATAAGCATAAGAAAAACAGAGTTGTGCTAGCATTACCAACATTTCATATTGAAGAAGACGAAATTGAAGATCTAGAGGTTGCTGAAGTCCATAAACCCAAAATCATCACATTTTATAATGAAATGAAATCGGGTGTTGATAAGGTGGATGAAATGAAGTGTGCTTATTCTGTAGCCAGAATAACCCGAAGATGGACTTTAGTAGTATTCTTTTAATTTATGAATATTGCTGGAATAAATTCCTACATAATTTACAAGGATAATACTACATCTAACTTGGCGAGGAAGGACTTTTGGAAATACTTGCAAAGGAACTTATGAATGATCATTTGGGTTTGAGAGCCAAGCAGCAGAATTTACCACAACAGTAAAGCTGCGTCTTATGGAGATCTTGGAGATTCCAAAAGTTCAACCAGAAGTCAGACCAAAAGAAGTGAGAGCCCGAGGAAGGTGTTATTTTTGTGATCGAAAAAAATAGGGCAACTTGATACATGTGCACAGGTTGCAACACGTATGTCTGTTTGGGACACATTGTTTCTTATGTGTGCTCTGAATGTGACAGAAAAATGCAAATAATGGATATAAATGATTCTGACAGTGACTAGGTACAGTATATGGTGCGTTAACTTAGTAAAGAAACTAATTTATACCTTTGCAATTTTAGTCTTTGTTTGATTACGACTTTTTTTTGTCATTAGTGTAATTTTTCTTTTTGTATTGTGTTCTATGCATGAAAATGTTTTGTAATCTCAAGTTAGTTCATAAGAAAACTTATAAGTAAGTTTATTGAGAAAATTGTATCATGGTTGTAAGTTATTAAACAATGAGATAATATTAAAAAAATAGCGAGAAAATGAACATGGAAAAGGTCTTTTTAATATATGTATAATCATTTTAAACTAAAAGAAATGTTCTTGAATGTTTCAAAAGTACTAATGAACCTGAAATTTAACCGAAAACAGCAGTAAAACAATAGCAGATTAACAGTTCACATACGTGTATTAACGTTATAGGTGTCCACGCATGTAGCGGAGGGTTAAATGGTCTTTAGGCTTGATACTCCTTAAATGTTTCCTAGCCTTGAAACCTTTTAAATGTTGTCTAGGCTTGACACCCCTTAAATATTTTCTAGACTTGAAACCTTTTAAACGGTGTGTAGGCCTGACACCTCTTAAATGTTTTCTAGGTTTGAATCCTTTTGAATGTTGTCTAGGCTCTACACCCCTTAAATGTTTTCAAGGCTTGAAACCTTTTAAATGGTCTTTAGGTTTGTTTTCTATGTTTGAAACCCCTTAAATGCTCTCGAGGCTTGACCCCTTTAAATGTTTTATAGGTTTGAAACCCCTTAAATGTTCTCTAGATTTGATACCTCCTGTAATCTATATGTCTGGGTCACCTCCCTGTCCTAACAACAGACTGACAAGCACTCAAATAATTGACCTTGCATTACTGCCCTCCATCCCTTCACCCTTTATTTTCACAGTGAAATATGGTAGAGTAACTATTTCTATCCTTCTCTAAATGTTTCATTGCAAGCACTTTCACTTGTAGAAAGAGCATGAGTCATGTAGCTCCCAAATGTTTCTCTCTCCACCAGCCATTATAAAACCCCCTTCCCCTTCTTCCAGCCCTCAGGCAGGCCTCAACCCCTTGCTTTCTGCTAACAACAGTATTCCCCCCCTTCCCCCTTAATGAACAAAGGACAAGAGTATTTTTAACTCCTGTCACCAAATTATCTAGCTACCCACTTGTCTCACACCAACTGCTTCCTTGCTGCTGTAAGCTTATGGGTCTGGACTTTAAAGAGATTTATGACTTAACTATTCAATCTTACTATTCAGAGTTTCAAATCAAATACTCGGCCATTAATTATTCAAAATTTCGAATATTCGCACACCCCTAATATTTTGTATGAAATATGTTTTAAGACCTAAACAAACAAGAATAAATAAATTGTGGCTTGGCAAGGGGTTAAATGATAATTCTGATGTTTAAAACAATTTGTATTTTGCAATGAAATTAACAAATGGTGTGGATGATTAACATTTACGAATAATAATTTAAATGTATGTTAAAAAGTGACACCTGCGTTAATAATAAGGTCCCAAGATCAATTCCAGTAGCCTGGTGATTGTTTTCAAAAATATTTAAATGTTTGCATCTTGCTAATTTTTAAAAAAATATTATGGTATATGGAGTATTTAATGTGCAGTTTCTGAACTGACTAGTTTTACCAGTGTGGCTGATAAATTAACTCAATACTTGAACAAACAAAACACCCAGGTCTCTAGCAGTTCATTCTTCATTGTGAAAGGGAAAGACCTAATTTAGTCAATGATGATTTTTTCAGGCCATGGTGGGAATTGAGCCCGGGATTCTTAGCTCAGTAGGCAACTCAATAAAGTGGTCAACTTTAAAAAAGTAATACAATATTTTATAATGATTTTAAGAATTCTGAAAAGTACACTTTTATTCAAATTAAAAAGATTCATATTGTGCCACTCCCAATTTGATCCCTTCCTTCGGTTTTTCCTATTCATCCTTATTTCCACACAAGAGCTGTGGCTTTTTGATGTGACAAATCGTTTAGTTGAAAAATAAAAAATAGTGTTAACAGTTATAACATTAGTCAACAAGATTTTTACTTCTGGAAATATTTTGCTCGTTATTAGTCCATTTTTGTTTGTAGATCTCGGAAATGACAATAAAAATGTCACACATGTCACAATTTATGTATATAGGATTTTGTGTTCAAACATTATGCATGTATTTTATGTTTTAGTGAAGGGAATGTGACCCTGATCTGTAATATGACCGACAGTATAGTTGTTGCATGGAAACAGTAAATAACTTATAATAAAACATGACACTGATCAGATTCATAACCAAATACTTTCACATTTGATAATATATGACAGTAGTGTCTCAAAAGTATCGTTGTTGTACTGTGTAGGCCTATATGTTCATACAATAACTCTTTCAGTTACGGAGAGACAGCTATAATGTGAGTGGTTGATCTAAGTTTAGTATTTTTTTTCTTCTGATCTGCCTACCATTGTATTGTTATAATAGGAAATAGTTATGAAGATTATGCAGATGAATGTATTACAAACTTTACTGAACCATCCACTTATAATGATTTGGACTACAAACTGGGAACTGATGACACACTACATTTAAGCAAGATGATTTTAATGAGATAACTTGTGACCTAAAGTTAACCAAAGAGCAATCTGAACTTCTTGGTTCCTGGTTATAGCAATGTAAATTACTTAAAGCTGAAACTAAATAACATTGTATCAACATTGCAGTGAAATGTCTTAAGTATTTCCCTATTGAGAATAGTATGGAGAAGACTTTAACGTTCTTATGAAAGAATTAGACATTGAACAATGTCCTAAAGAATGGCACAGATTTGTTTAGGCGTAGAAATTTAGTGTGAAAGCAGTTCTGAATAATGTAAATAAATCTATCAGTTTCTCTAATTAATGTTGGTAACTGTGAAGAAAAATAATTTAAAAGTATACCCAAGATTTTGAATGCAATATTGTACCAAGACTACTCTTGGAACGTCTGTGGTGATCTTTAAGTTACTGGAATATTTACAGGTTTAAAGAGAGGTTTCACAATTAAAAAAAAAAAAATTTGTGGGTTAGTCTGGCATTATAATGTATAACAATAGGAAAAAAAGAAGTGAATATTTATTCAGAAGAAGTAATGTAAATATGTTTCAATGGTTGAGCCAGAAAATATTCTTCTTCCTCCCTTTACATATAAAGATTGGGTTAGTGAAGAATTTCGTTAAGGCCTAAGATAAAGTAAGTGGATTCACCTATATTCCAGATAATTTTCTCAATATAACAGATGCTAAATTTAAAGCAAGAATTGTCATCAGTTCCAAAAAAGGAAACTTATGAAATATGATGTATTTAAGATGAAGTACAGGATACTGAACTGACAGCTTAGCTTTTGTTTAACATGGTGTCTACTCAACTTGACCAATGAAATTCCCGACTTTTTCCCTGATTTCCCCTGATCATTTCCTAAAATTCCCGATTAAAAAGTATGTATCGTCCCCCCCCACCACCCCCAACAGTTTTTCTTAACAATATAATAAACATGTTATTTTTAATTTGTATTAACATTGTTTAGTAGGAATTATAAAATATATTACACAACTACAAACAAGAAACGACAGTTTGAATCACATTATAATTTACTAATTTAGTGATTACTATAATATTTCATATTATGAGTAAAACCTCATTTCCCGGATTTTTATTGTAATCTACCAAATTCCCTAATTATTCCCGTTTTTTCCCTATCACTTAAAATTCCCGGCTAATTCCCATTTTCCCTGATTTTCCCTGATGGTAGACACCCTGTTTAAAGCAGTTGTGCATGGATTTCTTGTAAATAGGAAAGAAGATAATTACGAATCTCTTGTGTCAACTTTGCATGTTATAAATCTATAGGTTGCCAAATGTCTCTGAAAATTCATTTTCTACATTCACATTTGGGTTTTTATCCTGATGCTTTGGTAGCTATGAGTGATGAGCAAGGCGGACGCTTTAATCTGGACATATCCACGATGGAAAAGAGTTATCAAGGTCGCTAGGATAATGCCATGATGGGAAATAACTGTTGGTTTTTTAAGAGCGAATGCAAAAGTACTTTTAAAAAAATATCCGTGTGTCATTTTAATTGTATAGAATACACATATTACCTGTACAATAATATAAATTAATATAGTTATTGTATTATGACATGAAGAAAGTTTATGATGACAAGTGCAAATTATATGTATATATAAAATTGTAAATTATTAAAAATTGGTAATTCATTGAGATTTTAAATTTGAGTATATCTTTTGATGCAGACGTGACACAGAAAAATTAATGGCATTTTTGGAATCAGTACATCAATTTCCTATAGAATCAGCCATTTAAGTCCCGCTGGTATACACAAACAATTTTTCTTGGCTATTGTAATCAATGTATAATTTGGATGAAAGTGCATTCAATGAAAGTTGAACTTGTATGTGTAAAAAGGCTACCAAAAGCTAATAAATATTTTTGGCTCTCTTGTTTATGGTCCTTTTTGTATGAATTCGTTAAGATATATATTTATAAAGGGATAGTTATTGGTTTGGTTGGAATCTCAATTAAAATCATTTTTTATGTTATATAGATAATATGAAAGAAAATGCATATTGTTTTTTTGTCAAAATAAGTGAAGATTGTTTATTGCTAATATTTTTCTTCTTTGTTAACATAAGTAATTGTAGGTTGACAAAATAAAAAGAAAGTGCTCACGTCAATGCATAAATGTAACATTTTTACCTGAGCTTATAAACTTTACAATATTTACTAGTACAACTAATGTAAATACATATAATTATGTCAACTTATTATTGAAAATAAGAAAATGTATAACTAACGATTAAAAAAAACTTGAGGGTGGGAAAAATGTCAACATAAAATTAATATTAGTGTCATTTATGTAAATGTCGCTAAGAAAAATATTTCAAAATAGTTTTTTTTAACACTGCTTATTACTACTCATTCGAGAATATGCTTATTTACTAAATAAGCTAATGGGTTAGGGATGAGTAGGATTGAATTTAGAGGAAGTATACCCGCATTTGCATGGATAAAGTGTAGGAAACTATTTAGGAAAAGCCACCCTCAGTACACCCGACCGAGATCGAAAAACAATCTCCCATCATTGGCAGTCTAGTCTATTACAACAGTGATGCCTTAGACCATGCAGCCACTGAAGCAGATAATAGTTGTTTTAAAGGTGTTCTTGAGTAAAAGGTAATTTCCTTATACCAACTTACCAATGTTTGCATGCCTTAACTCTTTTAAGAGTGAGACTTCCCTAATGGCTGTGCAGGGAGCTCCTTCTTCATGTTCCAGACGAATTTCTTTTAGAGCTACCAAGTTATCAGTCAACCGAGATTTTCCTTTGAACACAGTTGCATAGGTACCCTAAGAGAAACATAATCCAATATACCTATGTATAATTGGTGATAGATTTTGTGTTAAAGCCATTAATACCAGTTATGACATTCCAAGCTCCTTAATCTCAATAACGTATCAAAATCAAGTAATGAGTTTCAAATAACTTAAATATAAGTTTATTATTAAATATAGAGTATATATATATACACACACACATATATACACACACACACACACACATACATATATATATATATATATTAACATTTTACTTTTACGTCCATTACTGTTTCCAGCCTGTGGCTTGGGCCAGTTTTTTATTTAAGCCATATATTTTCCAATGCCGGATTGTTAGGCCTGTCATAGCTTCATGTGTCTTAAAAACTATCTTAAAACTAGGACAGGCACAACACCCAGTCCCCAGCAATTAATTTATCAATGTGTAAGGGTGAACCCATATTTTCATCAATGATAAATTTTAGGCCATGCCAGGAATTGAACCCGGGACCCCGAGCTCAGTAAGCACATACCCTAGCAATTGATCTAAGGTGTCGGACATACAGTATAAGTATTAAAATATGGTTACAAATTAAATATCCCTAAAAAATATGTTAAGCCTTCGGTTACCCAAGGAAAAATAACACTACCTGTCCTCTAGTATTCAACAACCTTAGTGAAATGTTACTTAGTGCCATGAGTGCAAGATCGTCCAGATGGAGATGGGCTAGCCAGCCACCAAGGCCAGTCGTTAATGCCTTACTACCGTGTGAATCAAATATGTCTTAGTCAGTCATCAATTTATTAAATTAAAGTATGACAAAAATAATCAAGATTATATTGAACTAACAAAAGACCATTTTTATATTTACAACGAATAATAATAAATATTTTTTTTAAAATCACAAAGCCTTATTCTAATTACAAAGTTCACATGACCAAGGACTCTATTTATAACATATAAATCCCTTATGTCACTCTTGAACATACGTTATTATCTAACTGTCCCAATGCCATATACATTTACACAGAGCTCCACGGGATTCGATGTGGAATCAACCAATGAAGTAACACTTCTCAACCTTGGATTTTTCAAATTTTTTTTTAAACTTGGCATGGCTATTGATCATGATGTACAAATATCTGACAAATTGTAATTTCTTAGGTAAAATAATTTAAAATATAGGAAACATGTTAAATTTTCATTCAATTGAAAGAATTGAAATATTAATATTTGGAGTCCTATTTAAGATAAAATGATCAAATTTTCATCATTTTAAAGATCTTGGTTTCGCACTTTAAAAAATCTAAAAAAAATTTGGCGAATATACATTGTTACTAAAGAAAATTGAAAAAAATTGCATCAAAGTTCAACAAACAGCATAAGTGATATAATAGACTGTTAAAACTACTTTATGGTCCCTGCAATTACCTGCCATCTTTCGATTTTATACCAAATAAAGTTTTTTTCATTAATATTGTAGTGTAGTGTGTGAAATTTTCAGCCCCTTACTTTTTGGAACCAATTTTCAAATTTTCAGTTTTTCTCATAATCTGGGTGGTCTTTGTGCCTACTTGCCTATCTTTATATAAATTTTAAACCGTACTAAAATGTGTTATTTTTTCTATATGCTTCCCCTCCCAAATGCATTGACCCTCTTTTTTAAAATTAAATTAAATTAAAGCTCTTCTGGTTATTTGGGGATGTATTTCTAAATGTAAGTAAATATTTAAATTTTCTATCACACAATGGGTGTTCTATTATATAAGGTATGGAAATTTTTGAGGAAACTCCCTTCCCATTTTCTGGTTCTTAATTTTGAAATTTAATGTTTTCAGAGTGGTTGAGGTGGCTTTTTATTCACCTGACAAATTTCAATCACCTACTATAATAAGTAGTTTTTTAGATAAGTTATGGAAATTTTGAAACCCACAACCATTAAACAAAATCCCACTTACAACATTCAAATCAACTAAAAATGATTTGGGTATTTGTAGTAATATCCCTACATTCCTGGCAGTTTATTTTCTTATACACTTAAAAGTTTTATTTTCTGTTAACCCCTACCCCCTAACCCCTTATTTCCCCATATTCCAATTTCGAGTGGTCTTTTAACCTTTGCAACTTCTGTAATACTTACAATGTTGATTACAAGGAACAAAGAATGAGAATATTTTACAAGTTTAACCAATCAGTTTATTAATATTCAAACAAGTCAATAGAATGTACATAGTATTACAGTTAAAAACTATTCAAACCATCCATTGTTTAAACACAATAATATGAACAGATACAATTATATAAATAGCTCGATAAAGGAGAATCAGGCGTGAAGCACCTAGGTACACCCTATAACCCATACTTATAGGTCATAGGTGTGAATAAGAAAGCTTGTAACTCGTTAAAGCAGGACAGATACTAATTTATCAAATAAGGTAAAAGGCAGCAACTCCATGGTAATATGAATTAGAGGCGGTAATCAAAACTAATTACAAATTTACCATACATGATTTTACTCCTGCCTGCTGACTGAAACTTCCAGATACTGCACTTAATAAACATTATAAAGAACTAAGCCACACAAATTTAGCCCTAATTTAAAGAGCTACAAGGGAGGTAATTAGCATGAGCTAATTAGCACGAGTTAACTCCATAGAGAGTTAAACATTATAACGTTATAACTTCCTAGAAGCAAAACTATAACTATACAACCAGTGCAAGGCGAACTTCCAGGAAACTAGATGCTACTGATACTATGGCCAGACTCTTCCTAATTAGTATTGCCCGAGCAATCAATAGTATCTCAATTCTGTTACCCTACTAACAGGACACTATTACTAGACAAAATGGTGATCTTTTTTTACTAATGTTAAAGGCGCCACAAGAGGACACCACACAATAGACAAAACCTCACGGGCCATTTTTATGGACAAGTAGCACTTCCACAGGTTGCGCACCGCAAGCCAGTACACAGTTACACACATCAGAGACAAGTGTCAGTTACAGACCCAATTAGGTCGTGAAACATAGCAATAGATAATCTGGTATCCTCCATTATTAAATTCTATTCTTTAAACTAGCCGCAGCATGATCATATAGTCTAAGGAATCTAATCTTGACCATAATATTTGCGACTAAGCCTAATAGACATAGAAAGGAAGTACATAAAGCTATAAACTATGCCATATGGGCATAGGGAAAAGGGTCAGTAGTACTGACATACAAAAACTATGCCATATGGGCATAGGGAAAAAGGTCAGTAGTACTGACATACAAAAACTGCGTCATATGGACATTGAATAATAGAGCTCAAGGCTCAACAAAATAAATTATGCCTTAAGGGCATAGGGAAACAAGTCAGTAGTACTGACATACAAAAACTATGTCATAGGGACAATGAACAACAAAGCTCAAGGCTCAACAAAATAAACTATGCCTTAAGGGCATAGGGAAACAAGTCAGTAGTACTGACATACAAAAACTACGTCATAAGGACACTGAACAATAGATCTCAAGGCTCAACAAAACATTACAAAATCCCTCAATAATTATAGTATCCGCTGTAGCTTGCTCTGCAGCGAGGAAGTGACACAGACGCCTCAACCATTGTGGTCTTCAGTACGTCTTCCTAGTAGATGCTCGTGAATATCTTCCAGCAGTTCCTTCATCAAGTGATTACAATAGAATAGATATACGTGAACCATGGACAGACCTATTTATACCAGTGGGACTGATAAAATTTGGTAAGGTTTTCTCCACGTACGAAGAGGGGGTGGTAATCATCAGACACCACGCTAGCCGTTAACTGTTGGTATCTTCTGGGATGAAGCCTCTCTCATTTACTTGTCGTCAGGTTCAGGTGTTAGAAATGTGTGAGTGTTGGTCTTCCAAGCAGAGTTGCCTCGTTCGCTGGAACAACTTTTGATGAGAATTGGGTGTCTCCCGCTTGTGATGTCACAGTGAGTCTATATCTGCCACACATTATTATAACTTATTAGATCTGGCAGTAATAGTTTTAACCTTTTATAGGGCTTCACTGCATTTACATATTAAAAATTAACCTAACACGTTACACTGACGTTCCTTGGAAAAGTGGGTCAACGAGTCATAGGTATGAGGTGATCAAGGACTATGCTGATTGACCTAGCCAAATAACCAATGAACCTCACGTGATCTTAACTGCCAACTCACCAGATTCCTGGTCTATGTGTCTAGGTGTCTAGATGATGGTTGTTAACAATAGAACCATGCTACTAGACTAGCACGTGTTCGCAACGTGGCATTATACTTTTAACATG
>CABFWB010002978.1:79625-91486 GCA_902151455.1 Timema bartmani | reverse complement strand
GTTAATGCAGTACATATAGAGGGTTAATGCAGTACATATAGAGGGTTAATGCAGTACATATAGAGGGTTAATGCAGTACAGGTATAAGGATGATACAGAACCGATAGGAGGTTAATACAGCGCAGTATTGTTTGCTTTCTAAATAAGTGGACTAATATAAACAGCTAGTAAACCAAAACAATGTAACAAACTCTATATTGATTGGACAGTTAAAAAAAATTAATAAAAAATTACTAGATTTAAAAAAAATAACAAGTTTATTCTAATTAAAACTATTTAAAAGCTTGGATATTTTATTTTGTACTCCTGCACCGGCTGTCCCATCCCTTTTTTCCGGGATACAGTGCTGTTGCAACAGTTGGAGTAACCAGAAGGAGCTAGGGGGATAGTAGGGAATAATGGCGCGAAATAAGACGATTATTCTCGACCACAATCCCTCCCGTTTCACCGGGAATTGGCACTAGCATGAGAGAAGTCTTGACAGGGAATTAAATACCCGAACTGGATGATTTCTTACATCGTAATATGCACACCATTAATAAAAGTACTCAACCTTGAACCCTTTTGGCCTCTTTTTTTTTATGTAAAAACAAAAATGGATACCAACAAAACTTTATGATTGTGTGGAAAACTTGGTCATATTAAAAGTAAAAGTTTCCTTCATTAAAAACGAATGTTATCAAGCTTTTAGAAACTAGGAGCTCATTCGGAAAATAAATAAATATCAGCCCATCTCTAGTGGGTTCTCGGATAGGGTTTTTCAATTTATGAGAGCGTTTACAATAACTTGCAAGAGCCTGATACAAACGAAACAGCTATGTGTCTTTAAAAGGTCCGTGATTGAATCTGATTTAAGGGCATTAAGGAAAACTTTAGTAATCAATTTGTTATGCCTGAAGTTTAATATTAATAAAATGTTTCAAATAGCTGGGGCACACACTTAAGTGGCCAAATTGTTTAAGGTGTCACTCTAATTTTAGACTTGCCTGTTGGCGATGGGGATATCAAGGTTCAAGTCCCGGTAAGGTCTATTGAGAGTGGTTTTTCCTAAATGGTTTCCCACTCTCCTTCCACGCAAAATGCGGTTGGATTACCTTTAAAATGCTTCCTTACTCTTACCTACCCCATTAGAGTAATTATCACATATGCGTATAAACTGAACAGGTAGGAAGATACGATGATTAAAATAAAGTTGGGTTAATTATACAAAGAGTAATAAATAATGAACATATGTTTAAGAGCATGCTAATTAGAAGGTGAATAGTGGTTAAATTACTGTGTAGTAAAATTCTTGGCGGGTTAACGTTCATCTGAGAAACATCTTACAATAGATCCTCTGACAGTTCAGTGAACCTCAAACAATGGTGGATCTTGCTTGTTTGATTAGTTCTATGCAGTCTATTATTTATATGCTGTCCCCTATTGCAACAAAATGTAATTTTTTAGTGTTTAAAAACATATAATTAAATTAAATAAACTGATAATTATTTCTAAATAAACAAATAATAAATAAATATTTGATCTAACATTAATGATATATTTTGAAAAAAAATCTTATATTGATCTAGGACATTTGGGGTCTCTTTGCGACTGAATAACTTTGGTATTTAATTAAAATATTCCGGGAATATTAAGAGAATAACAAGGGATAATAGCTATTAACATATTAACCAAGGGAGGGAAGATTAGGTGGGGGTGTGGGGTTACCACTTAATTTTAATAAATCTGTCTTTTTTTTATATTTTTAACTTTTTTTGTCACACTATTCATAATATTATTATTTTGCGTCGCGTAGGGTGCGCGGTTTATCTGTGTTTTACATAATACAACTGGGGAGAAGTTCTAAGGCTCGTGAAACCCTAGCGTCGCCCTTGAGTATTATAGGCTCTACATTTTAGATGAGACTCTTAGTAAACAGCCATCTTTTCTGCCCTCCACTCGGTAATTCCGTGGTAAGCAGCAGAAAGGGGAAAACCACTCATCCACTTCTACACTTTACGTCAGCTTTTCAATTACGATAATGAAGTAAGGATGAGGAGGATACCATTTTTAGGAAATGTACCCGCATTTAATTGGAGGACGAGTTTGAAAGCGTTTAGTAAAATAAACCACACTCAGTACGCTCAAGCAAGATAAGAACCCTAAACTTTGGGTCACCAGCAAACCTGATTGGATGAGCTTGACTTTTAGTCCACCTGGCCATCGATGCGGGTGTTGGGAAGTAGTTTTAGTGTTTTTCTAGCACCATGTCATATGGGAGAGTGGAAAACCATTTTGGAAAAACCAACCTAATTACACCTGACCGAGATTCGAACCTCAATCTCCCCGTCATCGGCAGTCTAGTCTATTGCTAGAGTAGCGCGTCAGACCACGCAGCCACTGGAGTGGGTTAGTTTTAGTGAAAGTGAGCCCGTACTACCTGATAGAGGGGATAGGATAACCAAATATATCGATCACATGATTATATGAATCCTCCTTCTCCCTTCCAGTTCACACAATAGAGATTCGAACATTTACCTTTCCATCCCACGTCTATTGTGAGCCAACCACCCTAGACTAAGTGACCATCAAAGTGGGTAGGTGGGTAGTAGTTTAGTTCTTCAATGAAAAAATTGGTTGAATTTCTATCGAGCTATCTTTTTATGATGTTCTTTAAATAGTTCACCGGGATTTGAACCTCTCTCCAATTAGGAGCCGGTCAAGTGCTTGTAAGACACATAGTGACGTGATCACAGTTGAATGTAAGAGTTTACAGCGGTCATAAAGGCGCGGTGCATTACACAAGATGATTTATGTCCATGTGGACCATAGTAATCTTTAGCCAGGGATGTCCAAACTTCATGAATACAACATCAAGGTTAGTCTACATTGTGTTTGTTGACTAACAGTGCCACAAATTCCTTTAGTGCGCAGTGTGACCCACATTGGTCGGGCACACGGACTAAACGTCAAGCTGGTCATCTTTGTTTCATCAGTGAATTGGAAATTGGGGTTCTATTGACCGAGTTTTTTTTCTTTAAATTGTTTCCTTTCCACCTTCACGCAGATCATGGTACATTTCCTCTACTTTAGACCTCCTAACCCCGACCCCAATAGACTAAAAATGCAGCTATCCCGAATAGTAAGTAGGGCTTGGTGCACGTGTACAAATTAAACACAATTATTAATTGAAACTTACTTTGTAATGTTGGCAACCCGCTTCGGTGACAGAGTGGTCTAAGGCATCACTCGAGTTTTAGACTGGCCTGCTGATGAAGGGGAGATCAGGGTTCGAAACCCGGTCGGGTCTTGTGAAGATGGTTTATCCTAAATAGATTCCCACTATCCTTCCACGCAAATGCGGGTAGATTACCTCTAAAATGCTTAATTCCTCATTCCTACCCCATTAGATTAGTTATCATATATGCACATAGCCTGAAAAGGTAGTAAGGCAAGGTAGTGGCCTCCCCTCTTACCCAAGAAAATATTAAACTAACATGTCAATTTCATGGAATTTTATTGAAAACTACTAATTAAAAACACTAAACAGTAGTACAACATCTTAATACAGTAAACACAGAGTCTAGTAAAGGTTAACACATCCAAAAGCCCATGAAAATGGTCAATGGTTCAAAAGTATTCAACTTACTGTAGCTAACGATAATAGGCATTCCTCTAAAACAGTTAACAACAAATACTGCGGAATCGGGGATGTAACCTTGAAAATGGATTGTTACAAAATTAACTTCGGCTTTTCTTAGCCCAACACTCAAACAATACCCTCGTTCACCATATTAACAGCTAATATTAAGATTTAAACAGTCTGATAAGGTAGCTTCAGCCCTATTAATTTTGTTATTTTTAGAATATGTCATAAGTAAATACGTCACGGTTATAATTATTATACAAGCTTTTCACATAAATCACCTTTTAACTAAGATATACCTTTGTTTCTTTTCAATAGTGTTTATAAAATTTAATATTCTTCTTAAGTCAACAACGCGAAGGTTGGTTTGAAGCCATCTTTATCCATCCGGCGCCAGTGTAGCACTCAGCCATTCAGCTGGTTAGGGATGCCTGCACCATCTGGTAGAGATCCCATGTACTAGAGGAGGTGTCGGTTCTCCGTCCGTACTCTTCCACACTATTTCTATGAGCGAGCGCTAAAGGTCTTACCAATTTTGCCAGGAAAAATACCTTCCAGCGTTATTTTACATGTCACAGTGGACATAGGAACAACAGCTTTACTTTCCCTCCAAAGGAAGTTATGATACGGATTTTTTCGCTCAAGAAAAATCCATTGACCTCATTGAGACGAGCCACTTTACCCCAAGACCATTAAGGTAGACCATTATACATTAGTATGTGTGAATTGTCTAATAAATGGACAAGTTGATGGACTCTTATTTAAATGTTAGATATTGGATATGTATTCATTAATCACGATTCAATATCATCTTAACAATTCCCATCCTTTGAGACGACGCATAGATTATAAAACTAACACTATTAAATAGTATTTATATTATTTAAGTGAAATTCTGATAAATCTAAATCATTAAAATAATTTTTTTTAGCATCGCGTTTTAACACCTGTTCAGATTATGTGCTTATGTACAAATTACACTAATTGATTAGGAAGGCTTAATTTGGAGGGAGTGTGCCCACATTTGCGTGGAGGGAGAATGGAAAACCATTTATGAAAATACACCCTCATTGCACCCGACCGGGATCGAAACCCAATATACCCGTCTTCGGAAGTCCAGTCCAACACGATAATAACCCGTTAGACCACGCGGCCACTGAGGTAGGTTAAAATACTATATTATAACTAGCGGACCCAACAGAACGTTGGATTTTCGTTTGGGTGGCATAATTGATTTCGATAATAAAACAAATACTATGTGATCATCACAATTACAAATTCACAATGAACTCCAATTAGTGGGTTACATAAATATTACAAATTCAGTTTTTGTCAAGACAACATACAAAATAAAGCATCTTCTCGGTNATTTTGAGGTTACATGTTCTGATATGCAAAAAATATAAAAAAAAAATTTGAAAAAAATCCCCCCAAAAAATTCCCTAAAAAGTAAAAAATAAATCCTAGAACCTGATTGCAGCGCCACCTACCGGGTCCAATTGTGAATCTAAACCATCCACGGACCCACTCAAACACACAAAAAAAATTTCATCAAAATCGGTCCAGCCGCTTAGGAGGAGTTCAGTGACATACACACGTACAGAAGAATTATATATATAACAAAATTCAGTGAAGAATCACACAGAGATCAGACCATGCCCACAAAATACTATTTCAATCTGTCTGAAACTCCCTTGGGTTGCGTATTTCAAAGTTTAATACGTTATTTTCTGGAGAGTAATCCTGTCCAAAATGTAATTGAATCGGTTTAACGGGTCACTGGTTTAGAAGAGACTAGTAGCTAGAAGTTTCCAAGGAGGGAATAGAAGTCTCCAGAAAAACGGATGGACACCTGTTTTATCCTTCAGATGTTACTCTAAAGACGGTGGACTTTAACAAATAGTCCCAGAGGAAAGTTAAGATTACAAACATACAGCTACATTAGAGCAACTTGGAGTGACGTTAGTAGGTAGGAAGGAAGCTTTGGAAGAAATTACTTTCAAGTTCTGGTCTGGTTTAAACATCACAATGTATACAGGATGTTCTAAAAACTTAAAATATTAAATTTGTGCTCTCAGTCAGAGTCAATTTCAGTATTTTAAGGTGTCAGGTTATCAATATATTAGATTACTGTTGATGAATAGGTCAGATTTGGTATTCGCGTGGTATAGTGCGCTATTCTCGTGCTGGGCTACCCAAGATGGGGAGATCGGGGTTTGATCCCGGTTGGGTGCACTGAGGGTGGTTTTCCCCAAATGGTTTTATAATCTCCCGCGGGTGAACTTACTCTAAATTAAGCCTTCCTAATCCCTAACCCATTAGTGTAATTAGTACCAAGGGGTATAACCTGAACAGGTAGAAAGACGCGGTGCTAAAAGAAAAAGTCAAGGTCCAAGTTTCTACTGGCTGTAATAGGGCTGTATTTTTTTCCACATATTATTTATTACTATTATTTTTACTCTCCATGATAATAAGTGTGCATTTCTCGTAAAAACAACTTCTTCAAATCTGCATCAGTAGACACGTGAGTGATCATACTATAGTCTATCTGGTGACCTCACTGTCAGGGCTAGAGTCGCATCCGGGTGCCGTGAGGGATTTTTTACTTAACTGTTTCCCACTATCCCTCAATACAATTGCGGTCACACTTCCATTAAATTATACCTTCCTCAGACATACAACATTAAATCAAGTAAAATGAGTACATACCTGATGGGTGTTTATAAAAAAACTGGCTCCAAGTTTATATCTAGTTAAATAACCCATTTAGTAATATGTATTAACAAAAAATAATTATTCACAAGCGAGTAAATTATTTATATTACTGGTTCAAATAAAACATACAGAGAATAATTGAGAATTATAATCATTCGGTGGCCGCATGGTCTAACGCGCCGCTCTCACAGTGTAGCCTACTAGATTGCCAATGGTGGGGAAATTTGAGGTTCGAATCTCGGTCGGGTATACTGAGGGTGGTTTTCCATGAATGGTTTTCCACTCTCTCTCCAAGCAAATATGGGTACACTTAATAAAAATATAACCTTCCTATTCCCTAAAACTACTAGCGTAATTAGTATAAACGGGATGAATGGGTAGTAAGACGTGGTGTTAACAAATACAATGAATACAATAGGGACCTAGATATCTACTTTATGAACCAAAACACCGAAATATTTGAATAAAATGCTTATTTGAAGGTAGTTAACCTAACTTAAGCGTCCTCCGTTTTATAATTGCCACAATATGTCCCCACCCCGCAATAAAGTAAACCAGTGTAATCCAAACGGTGGCCAACGATCTTATTTTTTTGTTCCTCTTCAATCTTTAAAAGGTTTTAAATAAACAATATAAAAAGGCACAGCCCCAAAATATTTTATCTACAAACTTGTGGCATCAAACCAGGTTAAATATTTTCACCAAATGTGATGGTATATTCATAGTTTTCTTAAATGAAGGACTATTACTTTGTTAGTTTCATTATCACTGCTTTTTTAGTTTACTCGCTGCCCGCCAGGTTTACTACATTATGCAGATCGGACCGCGGGTCATTAAAGTTTGAAACACACTGCAGTAGTCCATGTGCAATGTACTCCATACATAACTAAATGGTTCAGTAACGCACCAATCTTTAGTACTACAGATAGAAACCCTTATTTGTGGCAAAAACAAATATATGATTTCGTTTGATAAAAAGTTCTATTTCGGTACTAAAAGTTAGTAAATACAATATTTCTTCGTATAAAAAAAGTAGAAAATCAGCTTAGACTTAAGTGGTATGGTTAGAACAATTACTTCCAAACTGCCTATTCTTGAATTTTAAATATTTGTCTTTGGTCAGCCAGATCGAACACACATACAGTGTGGTCCAAATAAAACCATCCCCAAATGCACAGTATTTCACAGTCTGTGTTATAAATGTGTGCTATCAGCTGCTATGCATAGTTTCAGTAAATAAACCGTTACGAGTTGGCGAGTGGAACTATATGTATCAGTTGGTGGTGAACATTTTTAACACAGGCTTTGAAATACTGTGTGTTTGGGGTGGGTTTTAGTTGGGATATCTTGTACTTCTATACAATGGTCTTTGACTGAGGGAAATACATTTTTTGGACTGTAAACTTTAATTGGTTATAGGATTATTAAAATAACATTTTAATGGTGCAGTTGGTACTATTTGTTCTTGCAATTTCAGGGGGAAAGAATAATTAAAATTGACCTAACGCTATTCACAAGTAAAAGATCAAGTAATCAATTTCGTGAAAAAGAAATATTTCACGTACGTATTCAAAAACACTACAGTAAAAAACCTTTTGTATTAATTTTAACGTACATATTAAAATCCAGTAAACAAATTTTAAATATTCATTTAGAACCAAATTGTATACATATTATAAGGTCGAACTTCCAAACAATTTTGTTCTAAATGAGTAGTTTAAATACTATATAAATATATAAAGTTTGAACAAAATCCATTAAGCCTTGAGCTGGTACAGAGAGCCATATTTGTAAAAACAACTTTTTGAGTCCGGGGGCACATAAAACGTCCATATATAGGTAAAAAGTATTCACAATAAGAATTATTTTTCTTTATTTGAGAAAGTTATAAGGAAGCTACAATTTACATGTCTCAAATGAAATTTTAGTATAAAATAAGAAATTTCATCAAGCGAAAGTGATTTAAAAATACGCATAGTGCGAAATTAATTTCTTTTTACATTATAATATAATAATAACTGAAATAGTTTTATAAAGTAGGTTTGAATATCACAGTATTATGGTAATTTTCAATTTAATTTAGTGTTGTAAATTTTTGTTAGAGTGCAATTAATTTGGTGTAGATTTTGCAAGTTGGGTTTATTTTCGTATTCGTTATGAAATAATTTGTATCGGAGCGTCCTATTTCACAGTTTAATCCCAGTAACCTTAGAAGAGGTGGAAGGGTTAATTAGAAGTTGGTAACACAATTCTGGGAGGAGGGGAAGAACATAATGGGGTAATGAGACTGTAAATAAGTGAGGTCATGAAAACTAAAGTAGGGCGTGGAGAGGAATTGTTAGGGCTTATTAGTCGCCTGCTTAGATCTACTACTTTACTAACATAGCATTATAAATTAAGTGTAGGCCTACTCAAAAGTAATTGTAATATTGTTTGAAAGATAAATATCCATGATAGGTCTAATTTAATGTAAGCTAACGTTTTAATCCTAATTTTAGATTGAAATATATTTTATGTACACATTTTATTGTAAAAATTTGCAAGGAAAAATATTAATATAATTTAGGATATTTCTATCCAAACTATTATTTATTTAAATTTGTGTGTATTAGTATTTACACCAGTATAATGGGCCCAAAGACTAGATAACAGCTAACCTAATCCAGTTTGCCGATCACAGGAAGGCTGAGGTTAGAATCTTGGGCGCTTGTACTTATAGATACTTTTTTCCCTAAAGGGTTTAAATCTTCCCTCCCTCCTACGAAAATGTGTGTAGGCTGCATATAATTTAAATTCTACGGTCCTCATTCCTACCCCACTAATTATAAGGCCTATAGCCCAGAAAGGTGGTGAGACGCGTAGAAAAAAATAACTTTTTTTTATTGTGAAGGTCTAAAAGTAAATATTATTAAACTAGAATGTAAATCGTTTTAACTTTGCTAAACAGATTTCACACTATTATCGAATGTGGATGAATGTTTCAGCCAAATATTCGTGTCATGAAAATTATAGGAATTATTCACCTTCTATGGCCCTCATACACTTCTCGTGAATGTATACCCCTAATATTCACCTTCTATGGACCTCACACACTTCTTATGAATGTATACCCCTAATATCTTCCCAAAAAATTCCCTTCAGCAGTAGTCGGCAACAAATGTACAATGGGCAACGCATGTGGGGACATTTCTGCTATTGCTGTTGCAGTTGCTATATTATAACATGAGAGTGACACCTTAGACCATTTGGCCACTGAAGTGGGTGGTATGAAATTTAACTACACTAGTATGATAAGAAGGAGTAAGCTATAATTTTAAAAAAACACCTGAATCTATTTAGAAAAAAGAGTGAAAACTCTTTGAGGGGGGTTAGGAGGGAACACCCGGATGAGCTTTGGACCCTGACCCTTACATCAACAATAAACTAGGCTAGATGAGGAAGACGCATTAATCCACGTTCCCACTAATGTGGGTTTTACCTGTGCTATTTACAACTTAATTTACTAATTCCTTACAAACAAAACACTATCCGTCCTGTTAATAAGTTAGATTAACTCAATAGCCTTGAGTAGCCAGAGTAGAACAAGATACTTTCATAAACCCTCTTGGAAGCTTATCAGCCAAAGTCCTCAATAAATGGCCATTGCTTTCATAGATCCTCTTGGCAGTTTATCAGCCAAAGTCCTCGATATATGGCCATTAATTTTTATAGACCCTCTTGGCAATTTATCAGCATCGTCCTCAATGTATGGCCAATAATTTCATAGATCCTCTTGACAGTTTAGCATCCAAAGTCCTCTATGCATGGCTAATATGAAGGGTAAATACGTTGTTAGTGCGCAGAACACAAATGAGCCAAGACTTAGCTTGATAATGTCAGGCTACATACCTTTTCATTAAAATAATTTAAGTATTTTATTTATTTATTTTACCGACATTGATGGGAAAGTGATATTATTGCCTAGATAATCTAGTTTGATCTTGTGGTGATGGGAGATCAGGGTTTACATTCTGGCTTTTTGAAAACCATGATGAGCTTGTCACATAAATAGATGCAGCTAATGTAACGAAAGTAACATTGCCATTTTCAATCATTAGTATTTTAATTTGAATCTACGATTATTCTTAAGATTTATATCAGTGTTCACAAATGACCACGAGATTTTATTGAGTTAAAATAAATAAAAATGAGAGATTCAAATAAAAAAATATCATATTTTAGACATTAAATTTTGAATGTAATGTCGGTTTAGCCCAATAACTTTTTTGAAGGCTCCTATGATTTATTTTACAAAACCCGGACTAGGGTACAATAAGATAAACTTTTTGATTTTAATCTTCGTATACTTTTCAACACTTATTTTCTCCTTTAAAAAACTTTCTAATAAAAAACTAAATTAAATTTTGTTATCTTTGCTGATATTGCAATTATATCTTATCATACATTTCTATTTTGAATTTATGCTCCCAAGAGAAGATTGGTCAGTAATATCTATAATTAATCCAATTATTTAAAAAAATGGCATGAAGTTAATTTGATTTGAGCTTAAATTTACAGGGGCTGCGTATCAATATTTTGAGACGCTTTGCATGACTATGTCCGGAAGTCCCGAATTATTTGATAAGTTAAAATATGGTTTATGTCAAAATTGAGGGGAAAGATATCACGTTTCTATATAATTACCAAAATGCCATTTTATAACTGTAAAAATGAAAAATTGTAAAAAATTGTAAAAAAAAGGCAAAAATTATCTCATTTTTAACAAAGTTTCAAGTAGAATGTTTCAGTTCTGAGAACAAAGCATATTATGATGTCCAAAAAGATACTTACGTATGGATTGAATGGCCTTGAAAGTTTTTAGAATTGAAAATGTTAAGTGTTAAATAAAAACAATATTAAATTTATAGATTAATGTTGAAAATTTAATAGCTAAAAAGTGAGTTTAACAAAAAATTATGAATTAAAAAAAAGTATTACTTGGTTGGAACACTTTGAAATTAAAGTGCAGCAACAAGGCATGTCGCATACACTAACAAAAAAGGTTTAACGTCATACTATCTTTACATTATAACGCTCCTTACTTAAAAATGTATATAGAATAATTACCATAATATTCTACGGTTTTAAGATAGTTGAGAATTTTCTTAGCGGGTTTGAAGATTCAAAACTGTATTTCCCCCAAGAAATACCGCAAAGAAAGGATATATCCTCTCGAGTAGGCTGTCCTCTTTATGTGCAGCTTTATTTATGTATTTATTTAGTCTTCACTAGTATGCACTCATATGTATAAAGTATTCATTATAATACTAACTACCTTGAAACTTTCCATCCCCTCAGTTTAATTAAGGGTTGGATGGGGGTGGTTCAGCTGCTGTCGAAGCGTACATGCAATCCTAGAAAAGGAACTACTCATAACTAACCAATTATATTAGTTCCTTTACACTGGTGGTATTTTCACGCCCAAAAATCGATATTCCCGCGCTTGGGTCCCCGAGGGCTATTATAGGGAGGGTAGGGGGGG
>CABFWB010002978.1:59902-76371 GCA_902151455.1 Timema bartmani | reverse complement strand
GGGGGGTGTGGGGGGGGGGGGGGGGTGGGGGTGGCTGGGGGGGGGTGTGGTGGTTGCTGGGTGGGGGTGTGGTGGTGGCTGGGTGGGGGTGTGGTGGTTGCTGGGTGGGGGTGCGGTGGTGGCTGGGTGTGGTGTGGTGGTGGCTGGGTGTTGTGTCTGTTCCAGATTTAAGTTAAGATATAAGTCGTGTTCTGACATAATGAGTTGGTTCAGAAGGTGAACGTTAAATACTCCCATAAAAATATTCCTCTATCTGTCTATAGGCTAACTTAGAAATACAGCCAAAATGGTTTAGTTGATTTTGTTCAAGCTTGATATTTAGATGTTATAGGGTCATAACTAAAAGTTAAATATTGATTTTAATTTTAAATTTGGAGTTATTTAGTTTATTTATAAGTGATTATTGAAAATTCAATTAATTTTTCTAAAACTTCTTTGCTCATAATGGATGGATGGAGTGTTTAGTATTATAAATAGCAAGCGTTTCATTTTACGATGATTTACTGAAAATAGATATTCGAAAATTTAGTTTCAAGCTGTAATATAGGAGAAAGTATGTACGACTGAGTAGGTCCATTCATTATTTTTTCTTGGAGTGTAAAATCCTATTATACAATAAATTTGACGATTCCATTTTTCATCAGTGTGTGACGAAATTGAAATATCAATTATTTAAAAAAGAATCTAAAATAACGAATTCTCACTTTGATTGTGAAATGTGTTATGTGGGTTGCAATTAAACCCATGATAGCATTGTGAGTTTGTCAATAGGCTTTTCATAAACTAAAACAGATCCTTGAGGTACTAGAATCTGGTTCAAATATTGAGTTAATGAAAGCTACCAGATATTCTGTGTCCACCATAACTATAGAGAGTGAGGTGTACTGTCCAGTTGTGTCGGTTGATAAAATAAACCTAATAATGAGCTAAAATCACAGTAAAATATAAGTATATACATTGTAATCTAATCAAGAATAAAATAGTATAAAATCTCATGTAATGCTGTAATGAGACAATATGATTTAATTTATAGAGAAACTGGAGTAATCTCAACACCAAAAGTTATTAAAGATTTAATATGATGGATAAGAATTTAAAGGGTAGTTAAGAGAGAATGTATCTATATTAGAGTGGACAGTGCATGAGAAAATTGCAAGGCTAAGCCACATGTGAAAACAAATCTGTAGAAAATTGAACTACTCATTACATGCATGGCCTGAAGATGTGACCAATGACGTGAGTAATAAAATAGTATGATTTAACAATAATATGTAATGATATGATATAATATTAATAAAATATAACTTTTAATTAGGAAAAAACTAAATATTATTCAGACCATCCTCTTCAGATCAACTGATGTAGCTGGCGAGCGCCTGGAGAAATAGCTGACGCAACCCTCAAAGTATAAAGATGTGGAGGGTGTGGTCACTAAAAGGGGCTATTAGTTTCAACTAAGTTACCCGTGACTACAAAATTGAAAATTTCCACTTTCGCTCTTGAGTAGACTACCCTTAAATTTAGGGTTGTGTGTATAGTTCCAAAAATCCGTCTGGGGAGCCTTATGAAACCCCTAGAAACTAAGTTTTATTCTGATCAGTAAAACAGTTTCGGCTTTAGTCCGAGTAACAGACAGATGGCATTGGACAAAAACACTTTTTTGGGTTCAGGTCAGGAAACGTCGATATCCATCAGGCATTCTCGAACTAAATCTTTTGACGATCACAATACTTATTCTCTCAGTGGGGTTGCAAGAGAGTAAATAATGAAAAAATTTGCCATACATATTATATCTCACACCCCAAAATCCAACTTTCATTATTTTACACAAGATAACAAAATAACACCAAAACTAATTGTATAAATTAATGTTGAGTAAAAGTGTCAGATTAGATGAACGATGGACTGAGATCACTTAGGTTTCTTCTTCAACCAATGCCCTTTACATATTGATGATTGTCAGAAGCTTCGTGCTTTAATCCTGGTGGGTCACCTGCAGGGTGAGTATGGATCGTTATGACGCGTCACCGCTGTGAAATGTCACCCGTAAGACGTCATATGGCAGAAATGCAATCACCGATCTTTTTAAGAGTGTCATAGATCGATGGCACCACCATTTTCCCGCCATTCATGTTAAAGCTTATATCCCCACTCAGAGGGGGGGTCATAGCAAATACATATTACAAATAATTACATTTTGTGAGTGATGTAGGTAGCTGTTCAAACTGAAGAATTCGTTTATTTTACGTCTGTGCAATCTGTAAGTAACAATAACAGAGCTGTATTACTGTAATCCCCTAAAATAATTGTATTTATTTATCAGCCAGATGAAGTAACTGCTAGCCAGTTTTAGCTGCGTAATAGTTAATGATTTTATAAATAATTAACTCAAGTGAGTGTTATGTTTCCTTAAAATCTTTAATTCTTTTGATTTACGTCTGTGCAAACGATAAGTAACAATAATAGTGTTGTAATAATATAATTATTTCTTACAGTATTTGTTTCTATTTGCCTTTTAACTTTATGAAGTGTAATTAACTAAGAAACAATTTCATAATCAGTCCATATTCAGGAGAGCCCAGACACTAGACTGAGTGAATAAAGAAATGCTGATGATAATTTATTTATTTTAATGTCACTATCAATTATTAAATAGGAGCTTTAACAAAAAACTGATCATATAATTATATTTATCTGCTATTGAAATAGTGGCTTACACGAGATTTTAATTTTGTATCAGCGAGTTCAGAAAGTTTTCCGATGTTTCTCTCTCTAGCGCGTTTTGTGATCTTGTACAGAACTATTCGTTGCTGTTGTCTGTCTCCCCAAGCGCATACATATACAATCTCTAAAGTTATTTTGTGGGAACTGAAGCACTGCTTCAAAAGCAGATGGAAGGGGGAGTTTGTGCAAACAGAATGAACGCGCTGAGCGCGTTGGTGTTTATAATTGGAAATATTCACGTTACCTGCACACAAACATCATTGGCGGTTTCATTGTTTAGTGTAATGTTTGAGATAAAGTCCGGTACAGATAAATAAAGGTTTGTATTGATTTACTTTCAGAATGTACATACGAATATGCAAAATATTGGTCTATCTTGGTCCACCATCATCGCTCATAACCAAGGCCTGGATTTGAATGGACTAAAAATGGTCAAAAAATTACCAAGGTAATGACATTAAAAATGAAATAAAAATATTGCAAATATTAAAAATAAAATAACTAAATGAAAACTTTGAATGAATTTATATGAATTGATCAAATAACCCGTTTACAAACTGAAACTAAACTGCAATGTAAAAACTCTTGCACCTCGTTTGACATAAACATTATTCAGAAGCAAGAGCTACCCCATCCCACAGAGATAGTCCCAGACTATTTCAAGGAATGTGGATGTTCCTACAATAAAAGTGAATAATGTATAGAGATAATTCGAACCTACATTATCTTGTCAGTCCAACAATTTTATAGTGAAAAATATTGGGATTTTGTATTAATTCATTTACAAAACATCAATAGTATTCAACATAAATTCCTAAAAATTATCCAAAGAATTGAAATTTTAACATACTATAGAATATACAGCAAAATTGACAAAAATTGGCTGAGGAATTACTTTTAAAATATACATTTCTACAACGAGGGTTTCATGTGCAGATAATCATTGTCTGTGACGTAACAAAAAAATGCAGGCCCTGCTCATATCATAAACGAGGATGTATTTTATTTACTTTAATTGTTCTTTTCAACACATCTTACTACTCATTCGGATTATACGCTTATGTATTAATTACGCTAATGGGTTAAGGATGAGGTTGAATTTAGATTAAATGTACTCGTGTTTGCGTGGAGAGAAAATGAGTAACCATTTATGAAAAAAACCTCAGTACAGCCAACCAAACTTATCCAGGCCACAGGCTGGAAAGAGTAATAAGCTTCAAGTAAAGTACATCCCATCATCGGCAGTCTGGTCTATTTTGATAGTAGTGCCTTAGACCATGCGCCCACCGAGACAAGGGGGAAACGATTCAGGAAACACCTCTCTCAGAACATGCAGCAAGGATAATGGTTCTAACCACCAACCAACAAGCAAACCAGATTAGACGAGCCTGTCGTTTAGCCCACGTGACCACCGATGTGGGTCATTGGTGTTGGATTCAGGCTGGACGTATTGAGGGAGTCTTTATGCTAATTTTTCTTCCTATTCTATTATGCAAATGTGGGTACATTTCATTTAATTATACTACTCTAAAACCTACCTACCTAGGATAGAGTGCAAATATTACTACGCTCCGAAACTAATGACTCCTAATTTATTATGTCGGCCTACAACGTCATAGGTGGATGTAGGTATAGTGTGATTTTGGTAGGAACAACAGTAGAAGTTAGTTACTAAAACAATTTTAAGATATTAACACATCAAGCCATTTTATCTGTAGCTGTTACCTTTGATAGATCTTATCAATACCTTAGCATAAATAATGTAGAGAAATGTTAGTAATGTTGACAGCAAAGACATACGTTTGAATTTTCTTTAATATTCCTCCAACCAAAACCAGGGAATAGTATGGCAGTAGAGGTTGAACCTTCCCGCCAATATCCTGTAATTTTGGCTAACGTGCGACAGCTAGCAGCAGGAGAGCAGTCTGACAAAATGGCATGGACGTGCGTACGAAGCAAGATGTGATATTAAATTCCTCCATGCGGAAGGAATTGAACCCAATGACATTCATCAACGCTTGCTGAACGCTTGTGGAAACAAAACAGGGGATGTGAACGTGAGGCGGTGGGTGGCGCGTTTCAGCAGTGGCGCACAGCGATGTGAGAGGTAAGCCATGTCCCGTGTGGCCCCGCACAGCTTTCAGACCACGAAATTAAGAGCATCTCGAACAGCTCATCACAACCAGGGAACCAGGTACGGAGCTTAATATCGGCTTCAATGCGTTAGAAACGCTGTTGGCAACGTTGGAATATCGCAAAGTTTGTAACTGGTGGAACCCACAACTGCTCATATGGGAAAAGAAAGACCGCTGAGTGCCAGTCAGTCAGGACCTAATGAACCACTATGAGGCTGAATGATACCGTTTCTTGGACAGCATCATCACTGATGGCGAGACATGGGGAGTGGCAATACGTGAACTTCCCAACAAAAAAAAATTCAAGAACTAGCCATCGGTGGGTAAAATGATGTGCATTGTCTTTTGACACAGAAAAGGCTCAACCCTCATAGTGGTTCATGATCCTCCTGAATTTTCTGGAACCCGGACAAACCTTCAATTCTGACTGCTACATCGAGACGCTGACTAAACTAAAGGCCCAGATTTCCAGAGTCAGGCCAAAGAAAAAGACAGACTTTCGTTTAGTTTGCAGCACAAAACGCCAGCCCCCATACCCATTTGATGACCATGGACCACTTTTCAATTTCTGGTTGGACTGTCCTACCACATCCACTGTATAGACCGGATTTGGCACCTTCTGAATTCCATCTGTTTGGGCCGACGAGAGATGGACCAAGCAGGTAACAATTTCCCGACAACAACTCTGTAATCGCTATAGAGCTTAATTTTCTTAACATGGCGATCCCAACAGTGCTTGAATATCTGTCAAGGGTGTCGTGGAGTTTTATGACAAATTTTTCTTTTCATTTAAAAAGTTGGTCATCTAATGCCACCATGCGCATGAAACATATTCAAAAATTGTTGAGATCACCATGTGAAGGACACTTTATGTTTCTACTGGAGAAATATTTTATTTATTTTGGCCAACTATATTATGATAGTCGAGTTCCCCCCACTCCCACCTTAAACAAGAATTAACATTGCCCGATTGGAGATTTGTGCTTAGTGAATAATGTTTAGATTTTTAGATAAATTAGATCAAATCTACAAATATTATTCTTTGTAACTTATTGGTTTTTACAACAGAAAATTTTGGTTGGATAAAAAATGTCAACGTCCATATGATTATTTTCAAAAAAGTAATATTTCCTAACTAGACTTAGTTAAATTAATAGATTTAAAAAATAAAATCAACCTTTTTGGTCTTACTCATTTGTAAAATTTTATATTTGGAAGAAGGTATAGGAAAGATGGATGTAAACATATAAAAGAGACGAAACCAATATGGCTTTTACAATGAAAAGAAGAACACAGTTCACACTTTACACTTTACACTTTACAGTTTCCTCTTTTAGGAAGTTGCGTTACGCGTTTCACACTCCTCCCTGATGAGTTCCGATAGAATGAAACCTAGGTCGGGGGATTGGGCGGTGACGATCGATTTTCTTTAAGAGGCAGCCATTACCTCTTTGTCCAATGGCAGCAATGTAAAGTGTGAACTGTGTTCTTTTTTAATTGTAAAAGCCATATTGTGTTTCTATCCTTTTATATATTTCTATCCACCTTTCCTATACCTTATTCCAAATATAATAAATTTACCTCATAAAGCGAAAAGAGGTTTTCCTCATTTGTAAAATATATATTTTAAAAATTATTCAATATACAAAATATAAATGTCAACCTAAAAATATCAGTGAGCCTTTCACAAGCCACTAGTCGAAACAAAAGTTGCGAACCTCTGCTCTTTATGATGTGTGGTGTGCCAACAGTTGTATTTGCTCATTCTGCTGTGACTTGGAACAAATTAATTGTGAATATGTGCCCCGGCGGGGAAGTAGTCATTCAAATATTTGAAACAATTGGAAACTATGCAAGGTGTTATTTACCATGCATGGAAATAATATTGCTATCATTATTTGAGTAATAACAAGGTAAAAGCTGCACAAAAACAAACAAACAAACACTTAATGAAATGTATACCGTTGACAACATGTTCAGGCGAGTAACCATGTTATTATTCTGACTGTTGTTACTATTGACATTCTGTCAGTCGGAAAGGAAAATCAAATGAAATTATTAGATTTTCCCCACAGCAGTGGTAAGATGTATAAAAGCGTCACTTCTGTTTTGATTGGTTTTCCATTGAAAGGTAAGGCCAAGGTTCGAATTCTGTCTGGGAATACTGAGGTACTTTGTACTAAATGGTTTTCCATTCTCCCTCCACTTCTTCTAAATTCTGCCTTCACTAAAGGCCTACCTAACCAATTGGTGTAAGTATATCGTTAGCTTGGGAGGTTAGTAAGACGCTTGAGGTTTATGAACAGCATTTTAATACCTGTCCAGGCTACCCGAATTTCACCACAATAATGGTACTCTGGAATGAATAAAGGGGGTTGAGGGGGTTGAAATAAAATACACCCAAATTTTCTTGGAGGGAAAGTGGTAAATAATGACAGTGTTCTCAGCAATGCAAGTAATAAGTTGGTGAGTACATAGTGGAGTTAGTTGGCTGTTGCCCCGGGAAACCTTGCAACACTTCTCAAGTGTAGTAGTCCTCCTTTAGGACGGGGGAGTAGAGGGGAGGTTGAGTCCTTCTGGAGATGCTCCGCTCCCAGCTCGCCACTTGGAAGAACGGGTTGGGGGCGGGGGTGGATGAAACTTTAAAGACGATAGATTGTCAACTCGCAAAGAGAGGACGGCACTCGGATACCTCTGAGGATAGCTTACATGACAGCGAGGCCCACTCCATTGGACAAAGGGTAGAGAAAGGAGGTTTTCTAAGCGGAGGCTCATCAGTTCGATCCCCCAGGTGACCGGTGAATAATTTACTTTCCACATGTGAGCTCATCGTTTTCCCTACTCGGAGTAGCCTTTTATTCACTAAACTTATTGCCTTTCTTACGTTCAATACTGACCGTAGCTCTTTATAGCTTACCAGCAGAATTGGTGAACAGGATTTGACTCAGCTTGCAGAATAAAATAAAGACCACACCCTACCCCACTTCATTAGTAAAATTAAATGTCAATCTACGAATAATACACTTTATGTGACAATGCCCGTAACCTTAATATCATTTCCATGTTCTAGGCCATAGTTGGGAAAAATTACTTTCAATGTAGCCACAGTTGTGGCGAATAAAAGATGAAATTCGCCACACTATGTAAACGCTGAAATTTTTTTTTGATCAATAGAACATTTAAAACAACACACACTGATGGAATAAGATTATTCAGGACATGTACACTTGACTGATCAGTTACAGCTGCCTCAGCCACAAATGATGAAAATTGTTTTCATTGAAAATTTAAGGCAATTTAATGCGAAATGTGACAATCCCTTTGTTACAAGTTACATCCAGCATACGCTGTCAATAAAAAGTTTATTTTACTATGAGAGCAGGTACACTCGAATTAACCTCACTTTTATGGCCAATTTGCCACTTGCCCTAGCTTTCTTCTGTGAGTGGGGATAGCTCAAATCATTAATAATACTCGTTTAGTAATACTACTAATAATAATAATCATAATTTTATAAATTGTAAGTTTTCTTATTAAAATGGAGTCACGCGTTTGACAAAAACAAGAGAAAATCAGGAACGTGGTCTCGTGACGAGCTTTTTAAAAAACTGATACTATCATTTCGCACGCTCTCTATAGGCGCATATGCTGTGCAGCCATATACAAGCAGACAGCCGCCTCAACTGTTCCTGTGAGGTGATTTGAAATATTTAATTGAATGGAAAACGAGTACACCGATGAACTAGGTTCTATCACGATAAAACACCAATATTTTGAAACATCCATCTTGACAATAATCTAAAATTAATAAGTTAAATTAATTGAAAGAAATTACACATGGGCACGGGAATTGAACCCGGAATCCTTGGCTTAACACACCACTTAGATATTCAGGATCTGTCCCGTGTTGAGGATAATTCTTACCTCGTAGTTTAAGGCCGAGTCTGTAATGGACGTGAGTAAATCATCACCTACATATGAGCGATCAATAGTGTCGCGATCTATCAGATACCACGGCCATCTGCGACTCAAGAGTGATGTTATCCTGACAAGTACACAAGATTGCAACTTTAACGAATATCAACTAACAAGCTGCCAATCGTTGTAATTACAACTACCAAATAATTTAAATTAATTTAACTGCGTTACACTACAAACGGACATTGTCGTAGTTACAATGATTTGCAGCATTTGTGTTGATATTAATCGTAATAATATTGGTTTACCAACTCAAACATGACATATGCTGCTAGCTAACCATCTCCAGTCTGCGTTAGCATCATGAGTCAGCATTAATTTCTCGTATTGCGAGTTTCTACGCTATTCAAGCAGACTCTACTATCTGTCTTCTATGAACGTTTGTATAAAGATAATATTTCTCTACCACTCTGATCTAAGAGCCACGTTTGTTGAAATGTACTGTCGTTCTGCGGACTTGTATAACATTAGAATTAGTACTGTCGCGTATTCCTTTCCATAGCACTTGATTAGTATAATGTATCCTCTCTCGTGTCTTAAAACATAGCCTGGCGGTTCTAGGTGTTACACGCACTGACAACTTCCTTCGTGTCACATTCTTTAACTCCTATCCTCTTCAACCCAAAACATAATTGCCAGGTAATAGTATCACTTTAGTTCTCAGCTTTTTTTTAGTTTTGTTTACTGTTATGAAGTCACAATTGATTACTTCGGATGCTCAACAGCATTCCTGTAGAATTAGTCAAATGGGGTCGACAAATGTCTCAAATACTATCAATCATCACACTGTGTTTTGGGCAAGATCTGAAATGTATTATATTATTTAGACAAGTTTGCAAATGTAGTCGATGAATTAAGTCATGTTCACCAAACTAAGCACTAATTATTTAAAACAGTAATCGTGTGCCTAAACCTTTTTAAATGTTAAACAAATTATTGAGAAAAGTGTTAAGCCTATTATAATTTGAGGTACAATATACATCTTGAATTAATATTAATGTTCAGATGAAACAGATATTTTTTCGAATATTATCAAGATAAGCGAGTATTTAATGGCTAATGTTAGATTTAGCTTTAATTATGTTAAATCTTGATTCGTGAGGATTAAATTATTATTAATTTGCATCCCCATCCCAAAGACAGTTATATCCTTGGGGAAAGGCAGTTATTAATGAACTAGATCCTTTCATTTGAGTGAGTAATGATAGCTCTGAAATATTTAACAAAACAATCCAATAATAATCTACCAAGTTCAAGACAATAGCTGTAATAATTATCAAAATCGTACTTGTGAAATATTTTGAAAAATACAGTTATTCCTTATTTTAACACCAGAAGGGTCCGCATGGTCTAACGCGCTACTCTCACAGAAGGATAGACTGTCGATGATGGGGCGAATGAGGCTCGAATCTTGTTCGGGTGTACTGAGTTTTCCATAATTGTTTTCTACTCTCCCTCCATGCAAATTCGGGTGCACTTACTCTAAACATAACCTTCCTAATCTCTAAAACAATGAACGTAGCTAGCACATAAGCGTATAGTCTGAATGGGTAGTTAGACGTGGGTTAAATAAAACAACAGAAGGAAAATGTTTATTTAAAGTTAGTTTAAATGTTCAAAAGCTAATACATACACCCTCTTATGTTTATGTTTTAAATAATTGACATACTTTTATTGGTACGTATTGGCAATAAAAACATATATTTATGCTAGATTTCCGGAAGCTCTTCAAAATGGCGTAGAGGGGTACCTGCTATGGGAACATTTTAAGCCCCGTATGACTATATATTAGCCCTATATGAGCTATTTGAAGATAATTAATTATTTCTGTGTATCACTTTTTATAAGTATGGAGTTGTTGTTTTTGAGCTATATGTACAGTTTCTTGTCTACAACGCAAGGGAACGGCGTGATTAAATATTATGTTTGTACGTACTTTTTAAACCCTTTCTTTGTTATAATGTACCAGTAAGAACACGCTTGGAAGGGTGGTATAGATTATTACATCTTATTTTATTGTGGTCAACATTAATAATATTTTACTATGTTATTAGTGTTATTTTTTAGGTATTGGTATTATTGATCAAAAGTTACAACTCTCTATAAAATGACAGGACTATAAATACTATTTTAGTAATTTTTGTAACGGTCAGATATCACTTTTATTGGCGTATTATGCTATTGCTACAATATGTTTAGTGTAAAATTGTTTTATAAAGGCAACAGTGCCGAAATATTACTCGATTTGTGTTTAAATTTCTGTTTAAATATGTGTGTGACTGATTCTACCACAGAAGAGAGAAGAGAGAAAGAAAGATGTTACATTTGTGCTTGGATTCTTCCCACATCTTTTATCTTTCCCTAGGTGAGCTTTATTAATTAAATTTGTAATTATTAGTTTATTTTTACTTTATTTTGACACCTCGGAGAGAATGTATTGTAATAGTCAAGAAAATCGAACTCGAAATTTCGATAAATATTGAAGTTTCATGAACCCCTGAAATAAAAAAAGTGGTTTTCGCAATGCTGTATGTTTGTCTATCTGTCTGTACTTCGGGCTAGAGCCAAAACTATTTTACCGATTGGGCTACAACTTGATATCTGGATTTTAATAAGGTCCCCCCGAATCAGATATCCAACCCTAGATTTAAGGGTGGTTTTCTGAAGGGCAAAAAGAGAAAAAATCGATTTATTCGAAACTCGCTTTAACGATTTTGATTAAATTTTATATTTAGACACTGTTCATCACTATAAACAAGTTGGAAATTCTTATTTTCTCATATAAATGGCTTTGAGGGTGCTTTATTTGGGGGAAATTGTCCAATTTTCATAATTTCTCCTCACCTATTTGAAATAAAAATTAACTTAGCATTGTAAATTTGTATTACTATTAAAAATAAAAATATTTTATTTGAAATATATTTTCATGAAACCAATCATTTCTGAGCTATAAACAAATACATTTATTTTTTAATTCAGGTTTTAGAAAATGAATTTGATTCTTATGCTCTTTGATGGACAAAGATATTTCTCTTTTCTCAATTTTTCTGTAAGTGTGGCCTAGTTCCTAATTCCATAGAGTAAATAAACAACAATGTACTGTATATTATTTCATTTATGATCTTTGGTATAGTCTTTTTACAACAATGTATAGACCTATTATTTCGTTTCACAAATATTACGGGTTTTTAGTAAATTTATATTTTAAGATAAAAGCGGGAGAAAGTGTGTGCGGTGCACCGGAACATTTAATTTTTATTTATATCAAGTTGCATGATTATAAAATCATTAAGTCACTCATCCCTTCATACTTTATCCCTTTGTATTTAAGAAAACACCACTTTGAATGGTGAAATTATGTGTTTTATCTCAGTTGATACACTTCCGATTGGTAGTTACCTTATCCGTGATGTAATGGTCAGTGCTCTTGACTACGAATCTAGGGTTCCCGGGTTCAATTCCCGGTTAGTACCCCGAGTATTTTTCCCTTAAGAGGAATGATACCAACGGTCACCAGTGTTTGGGTAATCAGCCTTAAGTTGGGTTAAGACTCACATCAGCTCGACAATTTCATATTCACTAACATCACTAACATCACAGCATCTCATTACGGGTACGACGTTAGACAACCTCCCATGGTACACCCTGGGTAACGTTCTGTGCCATCAGAGTTGCAAATAGTATACACATTAGGCGACTGATCCCAGGTGTCAATCTATCCCGGTCATATATTCCATATTATTAAAAAAGTCGATGCATTATTTTATTTTAAACGTAAACAGTAATTTTTATAAACTAGAATAAATGTTCTCTTAAACCTCTCGATATGTCTGATTTATACTGACTGAATCGGTATGGTTTACAAAAGATTGTGTTCTAGGACACAAATAAGCGACATAATGCAAGCACAGGCGCTAAAACGTGAGTTTGTACACGAATGAGAGGTATACGGAGGTGCAGAAGTGGTGCGTCAACGGATCATCTCGCTCCCTCGTTAGTGCACAGCGCTAATCTCCTAATTAGCGGCGTCAGACCACATACACCCTCAAGTAAGCTTTGATGAAGTCACCTCTCACGGCACTCTATCTTTCACTACAGACAGGTTTCGATGGATGAAACGTATATTCGTACCTAGCGGTGGGACTACTTGAGTTGGGGGGCTATAAAGTGTTTTGCTTTTGGTTAGCACAGCTTGTAAGTCGTATGAGAAGTAAGCTTTGTCTTTAGTATGGAAACCGTAGGTAATAAATTAAATACATACTGAATAAAAATATACGTTCATCCCAAAATAATTGTGCTAACTAGTGAAGATTAATTAGGGGTTTTCGCACTATCTCATGTTTGATATATAATGTTTATTTGGTTAGTTTTGTTTTAGTCTTAAACACTTGAATTTATTTGTTTGTATAAAAGCCTAACACGTGCCATATTTTCTAAAAGAAAAGGACATTTGTTTAAGTTCATATTTAATTTTTTAAATCCCCCCCATACCCCCTTCAAAGTTTATCAATTAATAATAGGTTCTCTTTGTCAATTTAATTATAAAACATTCTAATTTCAATAATAACTTTTGTTTATCAAGGTAGGCCTATTGTGTTCTTAATAGCCTGCAGCATGCTTACAATTGTCTATTACAGACCTAATATTAACTTTCACTTAACACAACCTAAATGGTTATTTATAATAAAGTCTGGGGCTATTTTCTAATTTTAAGATTTTCATAGGTTCTTAAAGGTTGTAAGAAACATAAAGGTTATACCAAATTTCAACATGATTACAATATTTTTAGTCTAGTATATTTTCAATTCAGAAATTTTTAACTTTTACCAAGCTATTGTTAGAGTTCAATTTCGTCAAAATGTATTATTATTATTATTATTATTATTAATTTTAACCTGGAAGCTATGGACTTTTTTTTTGTTTTATTTCACATTCTGTTTATAATTAAGTAAGGGGAGTCTTAGAATGAAGCCAAGTAGAGGGCATTTAGAGGGAATTAAGAGAGCTATGGGCCAGTCAGCGCCGGGGAGCTATTACTTCCTGTTTGGGAGGAAGTGGGAGTTAAAAGGTTAGTGACCCGCTCTAACCGCAAGGTACAAAGCAGTTCTTAGGAAGCAATTACGCAACTAGATGTGTGTCTGATTACTTCCGGTTTTTTTGCGCATTGAAAGTTAACTGGAATAATGGACCGATTACGATTGGAAAGGTGTACACCGTGGTAGCTCTCCTAATTCATTATCAACCATAAATATTTTATTTGAAATCATGTAATTATTCTTATCGTTTTATCTCTTAAATGTAAAGTGTTTGTTTTTATCTTTCGTACTTTAAATTTATTAAAAAGTTTAGTTATCATTCGCATGACAATGTTATGCTTTTACATCTTCACAATATGACAACTATACCTCGACTTAACTCTTTAAATTTGGTGACCAAACTAAATGCAATAGATTTAATACCGGTACTACATTAATAAACTGCAATAATTTAATTTAAAATCTAAAAAATAACCAGACACAAATCCATCATTTACCACTATGCCAAGATTCATATTTCAGCTCCTTGTCAGAAATATAAACCAAAATACTTATATCAATAGTTAGACACACTGAAAACAATTGAATAATTCAAATTATAATTTTATCGTAAATATTCAAGAATTAATCTTTTCTAATTTTAAATATAAGAACACATTTTATAAATGCTCTAAAACGAATTATATTATTTTATTTTTAATATAATTTATATTTTTATATTATTATATATTCTTGAAAATTAAACAAGCTATGATTATACTTTTTTTGGACACTAGAGTAATCTTTTTTCAATACTTTTCTTTTAGTAAACGTTATATTTTCCTAACTTCAATTTCTCATGCAGATATAGAAGACTGAGTTCCATCTATATTATACATTTTTACAGAGGAAATTCTATTGCTTAGCATTTTCCACGTGACAGAAAATATTATAATCACATTTTTGAAAATGAGATTAAAAAAAGGTGGCAAAAAAAATTCTACCATTAAAATAGTCAGGAGAAAATAATAAAATGTAACGTGAAAATGGCGATGGATGCTAAAATAAAATAAAGTTAAAGAGGAATATTTTGTACAATCAACTTTAAGATCAATCGGTTGTCTGACTAAAAGGTGGAAAGGTTACAGTGAGTGTATACAAATCAATACAGTTCTAGTTTGATTATAGAAAGTGTATACAAATCAATACAGTTCTAGTTTGATTATAGAAAGTGTATACAATGTTTAAATATTGTCTATTCAAGTAATAACACCAGTGATCCCATTGTGTAGGATGTTGGACGTCATTGCAGCTGGTTAGTCTAATCCTATCTGTTTCACCGGTAACGATGAGATCAGGGTTTAAATCTGAGCCAAGTTTACTAAGAGAGTTTTTACTAAACATTTTTCTACTCTGCTACCAAGTCAGTGGTATAGATTTGACATCCCTCATCCTGACCAAAAATATATAACATTACAAATGGTAGGAAGCGAAGAGCGAAAAAATAACTGGTACTAAACTCACGTTTGTAAATGTTTCCTGCAACCTTCAGAGACATTTTCGCGAACCATGAAGGAGTCTCGATCCACATTTTGATAATTTGTACTCTCTAGATTGTGGGACCATCGATGATATATGCAAACTACAAAGTAGTTTCTTTGTGCATGGCTTTATACTATTCACCAGGGCTATTTACATTGTAATCACATCAATTATATAGGTAAAAGGAAGGTAGAGTTTTAGACAAAATGAACCCACGTTCAGCCCCCCTCTCCTGCAGGGATTTGATCCCCAACCTCCACGTCCACAAATAATTCAGTCTATTGTTAGAGGAACACCTTGAACTACATTACAACTGATGCGGGAAATTAATTATTTACCTCATAAGATCAAATTAGAGTTTCCTAGACCAGCGGTACGTACAATTATTCCTGGTGGTACGCCGTGGGAAACCAAACAAAAAAAGCAAATTAAAGTCATATAAAGTTAGGGCCACAGCACATATTTCAAATATATTACAACCAAGTCTAACTAAAAATAAAACAGATTTAAGCAGGGGTTGGAGAGGTGGCAACACTGATTAAAGCTCAGACAGCTGATGTAGCCATGCGCTATGTGTTATTATATCCCATTAAAAATGACCGAGATAATAGATATTCAGCATTATATCAGTGGTAATCACAATTACGGAAATTGTTGGGGTGGTACGCCATTCAAAAAGTTTGGGAAACGCTGCCTTAAACCTATATTGCTTCGCTGGTTGATTGTGTTATACATTTAATAAAAAACATTCTAAGTTAGCAAATGTTTGCCTGAAATACATTTTTCAAAATGTCATTAAACCCTTCCCCTCCCCCCCCCCCCAACATCTAAATACACCCGACCAAGAACAGAAAATGAAGTTTCAGCTCTTACGGAGAGCGAGCGAAACTTTGCCATTACTTTAAAACAAGCATGGATAATAACCTGTTTGCTCTGCTTTACTTTTCCCCGTCTTTCCGCCGGCTTTGATTCAGATTTATGAGAATGGAATGAGAATAAACTTGGAGAATAAATACACCCTCCTCACCCACCCCCTTTTTAAAAAAATAGTAAGGCAGATGGAGTACCAACAAAT
>CABFWB010002978.1:0-59751 GCA_902151455.1 Timema bartmani | reverse complement strand
AACATTTTCTCTAATCCTATTAAAACAATAATAAAACAGAGCCAAC
This sequence comes from Timema bartmani, assembly GCA_902151455.1. Classification (NCBI taxonomy): domain Eukaryota; kingdom Metazoa; phylum Arthropoda; class Insecta; order Phasmatodea; family Timematidae; genus Timema; species Timema bartmani. The sequence continues at coordinate 59,705 of CABFWB010002978.1, read as the reverse complement.
TTATGCCAGCTACCTGCGCCGTGCTAGGGTAATGCGGTGTATCTACATTGTTTCAAAGTGAATTCATGTTTCATTTCAAACAATGGCGCATTTAAATGAGTTATTTGTTTGAGAATTAAATAAGAGACAGCTAACTTTATCTCAACTAACTTATTAATATAAAGTAGATAAAAAAAACTCTTGAATCCTCGCATATTGAAGAGTTTCAAGATTGAAAAACATGCAAAGAAAGATCTTGGATTTAATCCTGAAGGCTTCAATATTAATTTAATATGATTATTGGATCCATTAAAACAATATCCTACACGTCTTTCTACCATCTGGGTCACACGAATACTTCCTGGGGAGATAGGGATGAGAAATATATAATTTAAATGAAGTGTAACCGTATTTTGGGTAGAGGAGGATTGGGAAACCAACTAGAAATAGTAACCTCAATACACCAGGCCAGGATTTGAACCCCAGCTTTCCTATCACCGGCATTGGCAATCGAAACAAGGCAAAACTTTGGCTTTCATCCGCCTGCCCATTAGTGGGAGCTACACTTTTATCAAGGATTTTATATAGGATGATAAAAAAAACTCCAAGGCTTCAGCCCGCACTAGAGCTATACCAACCAAGTGATTTCCGTTTGCTGGCGAATGTAGTGTCAACCTCTGCGGATATAGTGTGTCCTGTGGTCAGCACAGCGAACCCTCAAACTTTTTTCTCAGTTTTCTAGATCGGAGCCACTACTTTTCCGTCCAAGTAGCTTCTTATTTATCATCACGAGGCTGATTTGAGCCTGTTTCAGAACCACTACTTCACATAACAATCTGGAAGCACCGGGAATCAAACCCGGGACCTCTGGATCTGTAGCCAGAAATTCTGACCACTAGATAACAGATGCGGTCTTAGATTATATGAATATGCCCAAAAAATAATTCATACCCGTTCACTTATCAATAACACAATATTTATTTTGGTTATTTAACGTGCACTTTCTGAACAGATTAATTATATCAGCAAAAGAGAATTTCTATGAGCGAGAGTGAAAGGGTGTACCAACTGTGGCAGGAAAGGTATTTTTACATACCTTCCAGGGTTATTTTACTTACCACAATCAACATGAGACCGACGTAACGGGTTTACTTCCCCTCTGAAGGAAGTTGTGCTGTGGGTTTTTATCGCTCCAGAAATATCCATCAACCCCGGCTGGGTTTGAACCCACGAACATCGAGTGCTAAGACGAGTACTTTACCCCAAGACCAACGAGGTTAACCAGTATAATATTTATAACGATTAGGCTGTGTAGGCTACGCGCAACATAAGGTTCACATCCTCATTGGTGGACACGCGGACTAGATGTCAGACTAATAAATTCCGGTGTGTCGGTGTGTTCGGGGTTTATATCTTAGCCTACCGTACTGAGGGTGAATCACCATAAACGGTTTACCACAATCACACGCCGCAATACATTCTACCTTATTATTTCCTAAGTACCTACTGTAAATACGGGCAAAGCCTGGCTAATAAGACTTTGCAAAAATAAAAAGGTATTGATGAAACCTAATCCAATATTGTGTAATAATAAGCCGAAATATTATGGTGTATGCAATTACATTACTCACATTGCTAGTTTTCATAAAAAAATAAATGGTACAGAACCCCGCACGGACTTTCTCGATCTACTGTTTACAAATGGAGATATTTACTCATAACTTGTAATATATGTGAAACTAAATAGTATACACTAGCACACCCAAGCATAAATTGCACTATACTTATATAAAACTTTTTTGAGTCCCGGTTTTAAATTTTATATTTTTATTTTTAAATAATTAATGTCCTCACTTGTATGTTTGGACCAATAAAAAATATTAATATTGGGTCCACAAGGGTCAACACTTCGTATTCAAATTTGGACTTCCGATAGACACTTTATTAGGTGTTGCACATCTTCAGGTTAGCGCATTGATATTAAATTACTCGTTTATAAATTTTGACCAATAAAAAATGTAAATATTGACTATTGAGTCTAAAATAGAGATAGATCATTGCTGTACTAACATCTCTCCTAAGAGGTTTAAGGAAAAATAACATACACTTTTTGAGAGACTTATATTTAATTACTCTATGGCATTGGAGAATTATTGCGTTAAAACTTTAGTATATCTTTACAACTGAGCCTCACAAAATTGTATTAATATATTTGCCAATATCTCAGAAACGGTTGGTTTTATAAAAATGTATTTCGTATAAAGGTTTTTTATTCTTAAGAGTATTATAATTTTGCAATGATAAGTTATTTAGTATCTCAAATAATTGCGGAGATACGGAAATTTCCACTTCTGTAAAGTACTCTAAAATTCATTTTCATGGGAAAATGAAAATAGCCAGTTTATTTCTAATCTTAATCAACGCCTAGATACGAATTTTAATCAAAATCGTCAGAGCCAATTTTGAGAAAATCGATTTTTTCTCTTTGCACCCTTTATAAAACTACTCTTAATTTTAAGTCTAAACAGACACACAGACAGACGGCATTGCAAAGAAAATTTTTAAGTGTTAGGGGGGTCATGAGACGTCGACATTAATTAACATTTCAGGTTAGATTTTTTTTACGGTCGCAATACTTAACCTTTAGTGTTCGAAAAATTAAAAAATATATATATTTGCGTATAGCTTGAAAGTTATTTGTTATATAAAAATATGTTTCAAATAAAATATTTGTATTATAAATAGATATACATATTTGTGACGATAAGAAATTTCATATCTCAAATAGTTTCGGAGATATGATAAAAAAAAATGAGAATTTACGCATCAGACCGGGGCCCTTAAAGTCATTTTGCTGAAATATTGAGAGTAGCCATTTTGTTTAGAATATTTAAAAATGTTTATAAATTAGATTTTCTCAAAATTGTTAGAGCCGATATTGAGAAAATCGACTTTTTTCTATTTTTGCCCTTCAGTAAACTACCCTTAATCTTAGGGGTAGATATCCAATTCCAAAAACCTCTCGGGACAACCCTATGAAAACCCTAGATACCAAGTTTTAGCCCGATCTGTAAAATAGTTTAGGCTCTAGTTGGAGGTACAGACAGATAGACAGACAGACGGAAATTCAAATATCCCTTTTTCGGATTCAGGGAGTCTTGAAACGTCAAAATTCATCAAATCTTCGAGTTCGGTTTTTTTGACGATCACAATACTTTCTCTATCTGTGAGATAGTGAGAAAGTAAAAAGCGTGTCCAGTAATCATTTACAAGTTATTTAAAAAAACAAACAAAATATACTGGAGGATCTTTGTTTTAAAATAACATCCACTTGCACTTGGCCATGTGACCACCGAAGCAGGTAGCAGTCTTTGTTGACACCAATATATCTTATTTTAAATTCTTATTTTACTTTAAGTTTTAGATTCAAAGAAGACAGGATTTGATTCTTTTCACATTGTATCCAAACTTGAGGTTAAAATCATCGAACCGAAGTCTAAATAACTTAATTGGTAAGCCAATTTCAGATGAGTTGCTAAACCCCAAATTCGTGGATTAAATAGTAAGGCCTAGCTACAATAATTGTGAGCTGTTATATTTACTCAGCACCCCAAAAAGCGGAGTCAGCCTATGTATGTCTTTCTTAGAATTTATTCTCATGATTCTTAAATTTAAATAATTCGACACCATAAATCATTTGGCTGCACGTCTGTGTCACTGAAGAGGGATTTTCCTAAATAGTTCCCCGTCCCTCCCTACACACACACGTGGGTACGTCTCCTATAAATGTTACCCTACTCATCCCTATTCCACTATCGTAGTTAATATATATTATATGTATGCCAACCACCCCTGTGGTTTAGTGCTAAAAGTTCCTGGTTGGTAATCGAGAGGTCCCAAGCTAGATTCATAGTGCTTCCAGAGTTTTTCTATCAAGTAATGGGTCACGAACAGGGTCGAACTCCGACTCGTGAGGACACATGAGAAGCTAATTGATCAAATAGGTAGCAGCTATGGTCTAGAAAACTGAGCTTAGTGGCTGAAGGGTTCGTTGTGCTGACCATATGACACCCTATATTTACAAATGTTAGCACCATTATCACTAACGGTGGCGGCCGCTTGGTTGGTAAAGCTCGATCGTGGGCTTCCGCCATGGAGCTTTAGATATGTATGAGTATGGCCCCCACCAGGCGGGGGGCGACAGGGCTCTAGCTTGGGGGCAGCGTGGCGTGTCTGTAACATACATAAATGTTACAATTTCCCCCCTTCCCTTGAAAATGTTAACTCTCACTTCAGGAGGTAAAATGTCCGTAAGTAACCAAACCATTCTTTTAAAGAAAGGTCTACTAGTTACAGTGTTTTGCCACAAAGTAAAGGAATATCCCTTCATGTCGAGACCGTGCTTATAACAGACTTAGTAGTGCAAGTGACGGAGCACTCACGTGACTCGTGGGAAATAATTCTCACTCATTTTGAACTTTCAGAACCTAGACGATGATTAACTTACCATAAAACCAGCAAAACGTGTAAATACATATAAGAAAAATCTGTCAGAAGACTTACTGCACGAAATACTTCAGCTTAAAAGTAATCACAAGACAAGTTTTCGGCTCTGAAAGAGACCCGATTAGACTTCTTAACGCAATTTTCAACACACAACTCCAAGTTATAGTTGTCAATATCTGTCTCGCCACTGTTTTGTACAGTCCCAGTTATTGTTTCTTCAGTTGAAAGATCGTTCAGCAGAATGAAAACATGGCAAAGAAATACAAATGGTCAAGAACTAAATCATCTACAAATTTTGTGCATCGAAAACTATTTAGCCAAGCAAGTTGATTTTATTGAATTTATTAAAAAATTTGCGTCAACAAAAGCTAAAAATATTCTTAGAGATATTTTTAGATAATATTATTGTAAGTTTTTACTATGTAAATCCATATAAATATTACATTTGGGTCATTATTTAAAACGACTTATTTTGTCCCAAATCCTGTAGAGCATCATGTTGCTCTTAACCTTAGTGGTAGGTAGGGGGGCTCTCCATATAACCTGGCCTGGGGGCCTGCTTCAAGATATGGGGGCCATGTGTATACCAGTGTAGTAGCCTGGGCACGGCTATATCTGTGACCAGGACGCCAGCATGCTATGTCTTGTTATATATGAGGGTGTATATACTACGTGACCACAGCCTAGCGACAGAGACTTGGTCTGAAACGTGAGTGACTATGGTAACTTACATATAAATAACATTGCTCGACGTTTTGACGTCCAGGTTTTTGCCACGGTGGCAACCAGATCGCCAGTATGGCCACTCCCTTAATTTATGGACCGGGAACTTGGTTGGGTTTATTTTAGGGCTCAATTAGTTTGTGTTTTTTCTGATATATTAATTTGATATTAAATGTACACGTTAAATATATTTAATGAAAAATATATAAGCTATAAGCTATAGGTTAAATACAATTACTGTCATTTAAGCGTTTCATATAATTAATTTATCCATGCTGGTTGGTAGGTTATTTAAATATAAATATAATTTAGTTTGGTTTGCTGGTGAGACGGAGGTTAGGGATCAAATCCCAATAAGTTTCGCTGAGGGTGGATTTTCCTAGATTGTTTCCAAATTTACCTATACATAAATGTGGGTTAATATCTCCTAAATTTTACCTTCTTCATACCTACCCCATTATCGTAATATATATATATATATATATATAGGCCGAGTGAGTAGTATAACGTGGTGAAAAAAAAATAGACTAAAACTAAATGAGATGGAAACAGAGACCATTAATTTTAGGGGGTGATGAAGAAGAAAATACTCTCTTCAGTGGCCACATGGTTTAAGGCGTCATTCTCACAGTTGACTAGACTGCCAATGAAGAGGAGATCGGTGTTTGATTCCAGTCGGGTATAATGAGGGTGGTTTTCCCTAAATTGTTTTCCACTCAGCCTCCAAGTAAATGCAGGTATATTTAATCTAAATCCAACCTTTCTAGTCCCTAACACATTAGAGTAGTTAGTACATAGGCTTACAACAGGGATGGGTGGTAAGGTAAAATAGGGATGGGGAGGTGGGGAATTGATTTGTCAAGAGGTCTCTATTGTAAGAGCCCCTTTTATTTTCAAAATATCCTAAGATATCTAGGTGTCAAAAATCTAATTAGAAAAACGAACTTATCACGCAAGAAACGTTATGGATAATTATTCTAGTCCAAAAACAAGTGATAAATATGATTCAAAAGAAAACATGGGCCTCTATTTATTATTGGTCTGTGAAAGAGTCTAACACCTTTTACTCTTAGTTTTCAAAACGTAAATTATATTATTCATTAAATTATTTGTTGTTGTTTATTAATTTAACTAATCAAAGGGGTATACAAGATGAATTTTGTTGACTATTTATTTTGGGCACATTTTACTTTCCCCTGCAAATATTACTACCCGTCTGGACTATTCTCATTTATAAACTATAGGAAAATGGATAAGGGAGTTATAACCTTAAATTAACTTATAGTCCCTTCATTGAAAGAAATTGTGTGAAAAGAGCCTCCACGGAAAGGATTAATGTATCTTAGACACACCCGTGACTTTCAATCATTCCCTTAGTGGCATGCTGCCGCATACGAGCTTCCTTTTCACATGCAGTTTTTTTTGGCACTGCATTTTACTACCCGTTCGGGTTATACGCTGTAGTTCTACCAAACATTTATTTGAAATAGACTTAAAAAAAAATGACAATACACATCTGCTCAGCATTTTACTTTCTATAACGTGTTGTTGTAATATATGATCCCAGTTTGTGGTGTAGTGATATATAACCAAAATGAATTATTTTCTTACTAAACGTATGCGTATGTACTGTACATAAACAACGCCAAGAACTATGACCTCCACTTCCATTAAATTACGCGCAAATTTCCATGATAGCTTCCCGGTACTTAATTTAATAATCATAACTATGACAGTTGGTTGTACACGAAGTAATATTTGAATTGCACTGAATTAAGTACGGAAGCATCACTCGTTTGTACGAAACATAATATTTCTGTTTTTGCCCCGATGAGTATAACCAAGATGAGTAGAACAGCAATGTATACATCCTACCTCGTCCATCCAACAACAGTTAAAAAAAAGCCCTATTATTCCCCTCAGTTTTACACCATTGTCTCCTGCGAACAGCCTACGCAGCTACATCTGTTGCGAAACAGTGTTTCCGACGGTAAAATGAGAAGGGGGAGATTGTTTTTCCCCTGGCCTAGATAGGAGGCTGCAAAATGCGATACAGTGGCCACACGAGCTGTATAGTACGAAAGGGGAGATATTTATCTCCCCCACCCCCAACCCCCGTCCCTTTTTCGCCCATCCTGCTTCTACTTGTTTTCCAACCGCTTTTTAACCTTTCCCCGCCCACCTATTTCACCCTCCTGGGGGTAACAGAAGATAGTTGTGGGACATAGATAGAGTGAAATTTGGGGCCGGGAAAAGGGGTAAAACATCCCCAAAGTCACAATTGGCGAGAGGGAAACTGTCGAATGACATTTATTGCGAAATAGAATGAAAATTCTCTTCTTTTTTTTTAGAGGATTAAAAATGGGACGCAACGTCACGGAGATGAATTTACGATTCAATAGCAACTAAGGAATCATATTACTTTTTGGAAAAAATACTAATTATTAGTAGCTAATTAAACTATTTGATGTATTTCAGATTACATACTAGTTTTATTTAACGGTCCATTTTAGTACCAGTGGGGCATTTTAATATCGCTTGATATTTTTATTAATAATTATATAATCGAATTATACTACATATAATGGTTTGAAATTTTGTTAACTTTAATCAAACGAATGAGATAAAACAGGATTAGATGGGCAGGGCTTGTAGACATAATGCAGACCTATAGAAGTCTGAGATCTGTCATGGACGGCATACCTGGCACTCAAATACATCTGAGGTGACACAGAATGAGATGGAGGGGCGATATGGCTAGATATCTCAACAAGATGGATGTGGAGGGGGATTGGAGGGAGAAGGCTCAACACAGAACGTGGTGGAGGCAGCGTGTGTGGTCAACGCGTGGTATTAAAGGCCTTTGTTTGCCGCTAAGCAATCAATCAACAATACAACGAACACGGAATATAGACAGAACGGTTCAATTGAAGAAAACTGTGTATAAAATTAAAATATTTGGTCTACATAATATTATCATCTAATTTTAATTACTTAAAGTTTTATTTCAAAACAATTTTAACAAAAATACTATATTGTTCTAATGCGCATTGTCAGTAGTTAAGATTTCATCTCAAATAATAAAACATTTTTTAAATTAAATGCAAAAATGAAGTTCACTTAATGGAGTGCTCTCTTAAGTATATTCAAAAGAACAGACATAATCATCATCTTTATTAATCACTATATGGCATTAGTAACTCGAAATTTTACTGTAGCACTCATCAAAGTACGACACTTAATCCTATATCCAGTTCATCTCATTACACCCTATTACTTTCAGGTACATTCTATTGTTATCCTCCCAATTGTGTCTATGTCTTCCCAATGGTCCCTTCGCATTTGGTTCCAATCAGTACTCTGTACATGGTTCTAGATGGTACCGTTCGCACTGCATGTCTTGCCCACCGTAATATGTGAGACCTGATTCTCCTATCCTTCCCCTCGCCAGTAGCCTCATCCTTTTTTGAACCAAATCCCTCCCCAAGAACCTTCTTTTTGAACACCCAACATTTTATTTACGTCATGTAATGTAATATATCATGTTACACGCCCATAGAGAACAGCCGGTAACATTACTGTTTTGTACATTCTGAGATTTATATTCCTTGACAGTAGGCGAGATGTCAACAACCTACTGAACGAGGAATATAATGAATTTCTCGACTGTGTTATTATTTTCCTAATTTACACTCTAATATTGATATTGCTATACTCACGTGAATTACTAAAAATAATATACAATAAAGTTTGGGGATTTTAAATTCTTATTAATTTGTTGATAGAAACGTTTATTTTTATGGTTTGATGTCTTACACTTTTGTTTTCACACCACGTGATACTAGCCGTTTGGAATAGCCGTATTTAAATACAATAATGGGCTAGGAATGAGGAATACAGAATTGATATAAAATGTATCCAAATGTGCGTGTAGAATGAGATAGAATCCATCTAGGAAAATATATTTATAGTAAATCAGGTCATGATTCAAGCCACAACCACTCCGTCAGCAGGAATCAACTCCAATAGTTTATTGATTAACATGAATTAAAAACTATCCATAAGCTTACTGTTCAAGTCTCTAAATATTGCTAAAACTGTTATTTAACACGTCCCTTATTTAAAAATGTGTTTTTACCCCTTGGTTCTGTTTAAGAAAAATTACGTAGCATCTCCTTTGAATTCAACCCTATCATCTTTATCCTTTAATTAACCAAAAAACAGAACATTTGTGAGTTAAAACAAGCAGCAATTCCTGTAACATGCAATAATCACTTTAAATTGGGTCCACTAATATGAAATATCTTTGTTACTAGAAAGTTGAGTCCTGGCTCATATTATTATAAATAGCCCTATCCTGACCCCTCAAAAACCAGTGTTCATGTGGTCTAGGGTGACAGGATCGCAATATTAGATTTCCGGTTCAAATGTATGTCTGGTATCCAATCATGGTTTTGTAAATGTGATTTATCGTTAGGAATTGTCAATGTATCTATACACAAAAATTCAGGTTCTATTAATCTTTATTACCTTAACCCTTGCTCGAGATATTTGGCTATTTCTATAGTAATATTGCGCGTCTAGGCTAAATCACTTGTAGCCCAGTTTGTGGAAAGATTAGGCAGTATTAATGTACCGTTGCCCAGGGGACGCCCGAATGAACGTTACTAATAGTACATATTTTCCGTGGAGGCTCTTTCCATGTCTCGAGGAGATGAGATGAGTTGATGGTGATAGTAAACATGAGGGTGTGGAGTGAGTATGAACTCTTAACCTAACTTGAGCCTAGTTAACCAGAACCTGGTGACCTTTGGGAAAAATACCCAAAGTACCACCTAGGAATCAAACCTGAGACCCCTAGGCTTTTAGTCAGGTACACTGACTACTACACTACAGGACCAGTTAATCCTTGCGTTAAAATCTTGTGATAAAAAAAAAAAGCTCAGCAGTGAGGAGGGCCAGAATGAGGCGGGCGTGGTCCCTGGATGTGTTGAGTCCAGACTAGCCCGCAACACAGTCCGGTTCACGGGTCACCTAACTACCGCCGTGTTTGGGGCTTAGGTTGTATCCTGCAAAAAAAACAAAACATAATACAGACTTGCCTAGTATTGTTTCTACACCAAAAAATATAAATACTGAACGACTCCCTCTGTTCCAGCGTGTGTTTCTCAACACAACATAATCATGTGCCGTGATATCATTCTAGGTGTACCGTAACATTTGGGTATTTTAGTGCTTCAAAAGTATTTTACCGTCATCGATAGGTACGTGGAATTAGTATTCAACCTTTGTCTGGTCAGTTTTTACAGTGACAAGGAGGTCGTGTTTCAAAAATCGGTACTGTGTACAAAGGGTGTTCTAATATTCCTCCACACAAACGCAACTACATTTCATCTTATAGTCTACCTTTCCCACACATTCCCCAGTAGTGTAAATATGTGAACAGCCTGTTTGTTTATTAGGATATCGTGCGTTCAAAAAGTGTGTCAGGAACGCTTGAAAATATACATCCTAGTGGTCGAATATATATTGGTTGTTTAAACATAGCTACCTTAAAAAATAATTTTTTATTTAGTATTACATCTTATTACCCGTTTGGGTTAAACGCTCAGGTACTGATTAGACTGATGGATTAGGAGCTGAGAAGGTTGAATTTAGAAAAAGTGAATCCGCATTTGCGTGGGGGAGGGTGAAAAACCATTCACGAAAACTACCCCAGTTCACCCGACCGAGATTCGAGCTTTGATCTCCCCATTCTCGGCAGTCTAGTTGAACATGACTAGAGCGTTAGCTAACTACGCCACCAAGGTGGGATGGAAATAAATTAATAGCTATATATATTAGAGGGGCACTATGAGATGACATTTGCTATTTCAGTGCAGTTTTAAGAATTGGGTTTTAAAACATTCCTTAGTGCTGATATAATCTAGAAATTCACATAAAGCACAGCAAATATGTTTTTTTAATAGTGAAGATTACTATGCCCGTATCAAATAAATTCAATTTAAATTTTAAGTTTTAGGGAATTACTTAAACTGTTCTATTATTAATTAATTCAGTAAAAATATGGTTAGAATATAGACAAAACAAAAGTGATTATATTTGGTAGCATCATATAAAAAAAAAATTAGGCCTCGGTAGCCCTAATACATTTTTGGGCAAAATTTTTCTTTTTCTTCAGAGGCTATTTTAAAAAAAATTAAACCAAGATTAGAAACATTTTATGAAAAAATATACCAAAAGAATTTCTCATTTTTGTATCGTTGCACATATTAACGTTCTTAAAAATTAAGCTATGAGGTATTTGTGTCTCCAAGACCCCTAACAACATTACTACAAATCAAGCTCTGTGATGTGTGTGCCTCCAAGACCCCTAACAACATTACTCCAAATCAAGCTCTGTGATGTGTGTCTCCAAGACCCCTAACAACATTACTCCAAATCAAGCTATGTGATGTTTGTGTCTCCAAGACTACTCCAAATAATGCTATGTGATTATTGTGTCTCCAAGACTACTCCAAATCAAGAAATGTGATGTTTGTGTCTCCAAGACTACTCAAAATAATGCTATGTGATGTTTGTGTCTCCAAGACTACTCCAAATCAAGCTCTGTGATGTGTGTGTCTCCCAAACCCCAAATAGTGGTGGTCCCAGCTGGGAGAGCTTCACAGGAACACACATGTCCATAAACAACCCGAGAGTGAAGTATTAACGAGACGTTTATGTCACTTGTCGGTGAAATTACATTTGATGAGCGCGACAACTTGACTGCACGCTTAAAGCTAACATATGTGCGTGCGTGTGGGTTTGACACGTTGCTGCCCACCCCGTTCTATCATTCATACGAGCTAAGTTGAGTCCGGACATAAATTAAACAAATTACATCACCATTTTTTATTTCATTAGGATTTTACGCTTTTGTACGAGCCGGGATATTCATACATTTACACTGATGGAATAAGCACGGGTAAGGTAGACCGTAGAAGAAATATACTAACATTTTTGAGGCAGGAGAGAGGGAGAACATTTATTAAAAAGCACATCACTACATCAGGTTAGATTTGAGCCCTGGCCTCTCCCTAACTGGAAAAATAAAGCTAGCTTAAACTGACTTCTTTATCCATGTACGTTGATATTCAATGACGTCGCCAACCCGGAGATTCCGAAGCTATATCGAGAAGCGGGTTGCATCTTAACTTGAAGCCTCTAAGCAGTCTAAGCAGTAGGTTAAAGGGGAATGTGGTTAGAGAGTGTAGAAAATTCATTCGAATTTGCATGGAAAGAGGGAGGAACCATTAAAACACAATATCAGTAAACCCAGCCGGGATTCGATCCCGAACATTATCCTCACCACTAAACCATATTGCACGATATATAAGCATAGTTTTTGTACCCATCGATATAGAGAAAAGAGCAGGAACTGCTAAAATTATAGTGAGTAGTGAGTTTGTTTTTGGATCGACGTTCCGAATTTGATTCTTGAATAGAGAAAATATTTATTATTTTAAAATTGGGTCGGTTTCCTTTTAAAAAAAAGTTTATAAACAAAATGAGCTATAAATTATAATTAATGAGCATGTATTCGGATTATTATTATTACAGTACAGCTTCATCGGTGGATACGTGGGCTGAACGTCTGGATCATTCTAGTCTGGTTTCTCAACGGTGGAAACCAGGATTCAAATCAGAGCCGGGTGTAGAATTTCACTACTCTTCTTTCACACAATAAGGAGTAAATTTCCTTTTATAATTTTACCTCTCTAACCCAAAGAGGAGTATGCTAGTCAAATTGCCTATAGTACTTACGGATAGTAAAACGCTGTGAAAAAAAATCCTAAAGTAACTCGAATATGATAACAAACTGAAAACTCTAGTTCATCTCTCTTGCCACTTGATCACTCCATTTAAATTCCCGCCCAGTTCCTATCATCATCCACTTCATCCCCTATCTCTTAAATTAATAACTTTATTTTGAGTATAGAAGTAAATACATCCTTCAAACTTGTTGAAATTATTATCAATTCGCTGTCTCCTTTCTCAAGATCTACTTGAAGTTATACTCTCCTAATCCATGTCACTGAAGGTCTCATCAGTATGCTTTTTAATCATATAATGTTTGTAGAATCTTGTGAGATAGAGAGGGAACTCTTACGTTTTTCTTACATGCGGCTCGGTTTGTGCACATATTAACTAATTACGTTGGTATGATAGGAACGAGTAGGGTTTATTTGGGAGGAAGTGAACATGCGTTTGTGTGGAAATAGAGTGAAAATCCATTTAGGAAACCTTTAGGTAGTGGTTGTTTGTTAATGCCGCCCTTATGAATTGTGTGTGTGTGGACAAAATACAGACTTCAGAACAAATCAGAACTCATTTGTTAGTGTATCTTTTTGGACATTTATTAATTTGATTGCATATATACTTCATAAATATTGTTAATGCAGTGTAATGTTAACTTAAGACATGGTTAGAGATGCCGTTCTTTTGAGTGCGTGCCGATGCTGTATTAGAGTCCTTCTTGCATTCAGACTAATAACATCATGGACTAATGTTTTCCGCGTACACCGGGTTGGGCGAATTTTTCTTGAGCGATGAAAATCCATAGCATAATTTCCTTCGGAGGGGAATTAAAGCCGCCGTCACGTGTCAATTGTGGCATGTAAAATAACCCTGGAAGGCACGTGAGAATACCTTTCCCGGCAAAATCGGTAGACCCTTTCGTTCTTGCTCATATAAATTCTCGCGTGCTGATATATTCTAATCATTTGGTTCAGAAAGTGCACGTTAAATACTTCAAATAAATCAATCAAATAAAACCTGAATTGTTAAGACGATATAATCCTTATAAAAATACCTAGGGATGTAATAATATTCAGAAACACACAATTTGAACAGCTATCACCAGAGTGTTGTAAACTTGTTAAAGAACTGAGAGTATATTCTGTTGAAGATACTAAGCTACACGAGCATCAATTTGGTGGGAATTTACACACCAAGTCAAAGTTTACAGGTAGGCCATTGTGACTAATAAATATTTTATTTTACTAATAAGTACAAATTAATATAGTATGATTTTGGTAGGAAGAACAGTAGAAGTTAGTTACTAAAGTTACTAAAACAATTTTAATAAATTCATACATATATTCATGTTATCTGCAGCTGTCACTTTTGATAGATATTATCAATACCTGTAGAATAACACACATTCTATAAGAACATGTTATCAATGTTGGCCGCAAAGAAATATGTTTAAATTTTCACTATTGTTCTTACAACCAAAATCAGAGTATAAATTTAAAGAATAATAAACAAGAAGGTATGAGTTTTTTTAAAACTAGCCCTCAGTGACCTTAAATAATACATAACAAATAAAGCAGATTGGAAATAGTGTAATTTGCAGAACAACCAAGCATTCATTTAAATTATTATTGTGTAGAAACATATGAAACAATCTAAATACACTACGTATCTTTGACACTATATTTATATCGTACCTCTCAATATAGTAAGCATGGACTAATGAAGAGACTATGTAACATCCTTAGCTCCTGTTTTTTAATTACTTACCAAGGGTGTACTAATGAAGATTGGCATGTAAAATAACCCTGGAAGGCACGTGAGAATACCTTTCCCGGCAAAATCGGTAGACCCTTTCGTTCTTGCTCATATAAATTCTCGCGTGCTGATATATTCTAATCATTTGGTTCAGAAAGTGCACGTTAAATACTTCAAATAAATCAATCAAATAAAACCTGAATTGTTAAGACGATATAATCCTTATAAAAATACCTAGGGATGTAATAATATTCAGAAACACACAATTTGAACAGCTATCACCAGAGTGTTGTAAACTTGTTAAAGAACTGAGAGTATATTCTGTTGAAGATACTAAGCTACACGAGCATCAATTTGGTGGGAATTTACACACCAAGTCAAAGTTTACAGGTAGGCCATTGTGACTAATAAATATTTTATTTTACTAATAAGTACAAATTAATATAGTATGATTTTGGTAGGAAGAACAGTAGAAGTTAGTTACTAAAGTTACTAAAACAATTTTAATAAATTCATACATATATTCATGTTATCTGCAGCTGTCACTTTTGATAGATATTATCAATACCTGTAGAATAACACACATTCTATAAGAACATGTTATCAATGTTGGCCGCAAAGAAATATGTTTAAATTTTCACTATTGTTCTTACAACCAAAATCAGAGTATAAATTTAAAGAATAATAAACAAGAAGGTATGAGTTTTTTTAAAACTAGCCCTCAGTGACCTTAAATAATACATAACAAATAAAGCAGATTGGAAATAGTGTAATTTGCAGAACAACCAAGCATTCATTTAAATTATTATTGTGTAGAAACATATGAAACAATCTAAATACACTACGTATCTTTGACACTATATTTATATCGTACCTCTCAATATAGTAAGCATGGACTAATGAAGAGACTATGTAACATCCTTAGCTCCTGTTTTTTAATTACTTACCAAGGGTGTACTAATGAAGAGACTATTTAACATCCTTAGCTCCTGTTTTTTAATTACTTACCAAGGGTGTACTAATGAAGAGACTATTTAACATCCTTAGCTCCTGTTTTTTAATTACTTACCAAGGGTGTACTAATGAAGAGAATATTTAACATCCTTAGATTCTGTTTCTCTACCTACCAAGGGTGTACTACTTAGACTATTTAAATTCCTTATCTTCAGCTTCTCAACTTACCAAGGATGTACTATTACAGTGGACGCAGTATCCCAAACCTTGACCAGATAATTTACCTTACACAGCCTGTGAAGAGAGATGTGTAATCCCGCAGGTTGGTATTGTTGTAGGGAATATCCCATAAAACGTGTCGGTCTTATGACAAGTACAGTTATATAACTGTCATTATTACACGAATCAATTTTCAATATGTCTGCTACTGTCATGCCCGTGTGAAGACGTCAATCAATTTGTTATGAGTCGATTGCGAGATTCGTGGAAGCTCGTATTTTCCAATTGAGAGTTTAATGAAACCCGAAAGAAACTGAGGTATAGTTTAAAATGTTTTATGATAAATGTAAAGTTTGAAGACTAATTTTGAAATTTAATACGTAGATTCTGGTGATCCAATCAACTAATTTTTGTATTAATGGCTAAAAAAGGTGATTGTTACAAATGATAGAGTACAGATGGGTTGCCTAATTTTATAGCCTAATATTTATAAAAATATTGATCTAAGCCCTAATAGAACATTGCACCATCAATCCTAAACAATATATATATATATACATATATACACAATGTAAGCACCTACCGTCTTTATAGTACTCACCGAAAAGTCCCAGGGTTATATGTCTGATAGTCTTGGAGTTTTGGTGATGACACACCCAAAGAGGCTATTTAATATTCTTTATGATAATATCGAGAATTGTTTGTACACCCTACTCCACTTCTGTTTATCAATAACTTAAACTATTTAGTTGAATGGGAAAATATGAATATTAATCTAGAGACATGCTCCACTCTTCCCCTAAGTAAGGACCTTCATTATGTAGTAAAACCGTCACGTGTGAAACTTGAGCATTTATTACACGTAATTAACAAAGCTTTTTATTAATCACCCCGTTTTACTACCTGTCCAGGTTATATGCATATATGATAATTATTCTAATGTGCTAGGGATGAGAGAGAAAGCATTTTGGAGGTAATCTAACAGATATTGTGTGGAAGGAGAGTGGGAAACAGTTTAGATAAAAACATTCTCAGAAGAGCCTACCAGAATTCGAACCCTGATCTCACCGTCATTCCCCGTCATTGTTGCAAGACGGTTGAACATAAATAAAATGTTGTGCATGTCTCACAATATATTAGACTGCCATTGACGGGGAGATCTCCACACGAATGCAGCTACATTTCCATTCAATTCAATACTTATCATCCTTCGACCATTAGCGTAACTAGTACATACGCGTATAACCCAAAGGGGTAGTAAGGAAACTGTACCTCAGTAGAGTGGGATGAGTGCACGATGTCGCATGAAGCAACTTTTGAAGCCTTAGACCATACACTGAAAGACATTCATAATTCCCACCACCTCACCCCAAAAAATTAGTTCTATAACATAATATACCTTTGAAAAACTATTTTTTCAAACCTTTTCCCAATATTTTATATATGAATTAAAACCATTCCGTCATTTTTGCAAGACGGTTGAATATAAATAAAATGTTGTGCATGTCTCACAATATATTGGACTGCCATTGACGGGGAGATCGTGGTTCGATCCCTGTCGGGTGTACTGAGAGTTTTTTTTCTAAATGGTTACTCACTCTCTCTCCACGTGAATGCAGCTACATATCTTCTAAATTCAATACTTCTCACCCTTAGACTATTAGTGTAAATAGTATATAAGCGTATAACTCAAAGGTGTAGTAAGGAAACTGTGCCTCAGTAGAGTGGGATGAGTGCACGATGTCGCAAGAAGCAACTTTTGAAGCCTTAAACCCACTGGAAGACATTCATAATTCCCACCACCTCAACCCCAAAAAAATAGTTCTATAACATAATATACCTTTGAAAAACTATTTTTTCAAACCTTTTCCCAATATTTTATATATGAATTAAAACCATATTGAGTAATAATGTGAACGAGTTATCCTTGGCCTCAAGAAATGAAACCATTTATACCGTCAATAACAAACTATGTGATAAGCTCAACACTGAATAATAAAAAGTTTATTGGTCAGTGGATCGAGTAGTGGAGGAAGGCGATTCGTTCAACTACCAGATTTAATTTTTAATGCCCTGAATCGATCGGGCACACCTCCTCATAAATTATTTTACCTATTGGAAAGTTGGGGTTCCAGTAATGAACCTGCGAGATATGAAAGCTCTTGATCCTTGTAACGGCACTCAATTGCAGGTTCAATCTTTGATTAGAAACATCATACAAGATGTAACACTCACCTCACCAACTGTGGAAAAATATAAAGTTTTGTTCCATCCCACGTATCTTTCTTATACCAAGCAATTACCCGTTTATTTCAAACAAATTCAGTTACCACTAAGGATTTCTTTTGCCATGACTAATAAAGAAGCTCAGGGCTACTCAATTAAGTATACTGAAGTTGATTTAAGGATACCACTGGGTTTCCCATGTCCACTTTTAAGTTTGTTGCTTTAGAATCAGTTCACCGGATTTTTATACTTACACTGACAAACAAAACCACCAACCTTGTGTCGTGTCAACATCGAGGTCGTCCATAAATAAGTGATCCATTGTCAATCAATTACTTTATTGCAAATTGGAAATAACCTGTTCAATAAAAATTAGACTGAGACTATGAAAATAGTGGTTCTGTACACCCACGCAAAGGACCGGTACATTGATAGTACTATAAACCAGCTGAAATGCTGAGTGCACGTGCTACAATGGTTAAATGGGGTATTTGTTAGGACCAACCTTCAGGTTTTAGGCTCACTAACACTTTTACAATCTCTCTCAGATTCTGTTGGGCCGTTTTTATTATGATTTTACATACAATTCATTAATTGATACAAACTTTAGGCCAATAAAAAACCTACAGAGGTGTCTGAGCGGTCTAATTCATTTATCTCACAATATGCTATCCGTTTGCTGTCAACAGAGAGGTGGAGAGAGAAGTTTCATTAGTATGAATAGGAAGTGTCACCCTACATGTTCTTTTAGTTATTATTCCCCAGTCTCTATAAAAGAAAATAAGGTATAATTTATTCTAAGCTTCCTTACCCTTCTTTTACCTTGGATTAAGTCACTAATAATTAATGTTTTAACCAAATAAACACTAAAAATGAATAGCTTCAATAATCATTAATAATTTACTATCTAAATCTACTATCTATCATAGCCACCGAGCAATATTTGAATGCTTCTATTGACCGTTGTGTAAGTTGTAGAAAGCTGCATACACTTACATAGCTCGATTGGACGCAGGCTTAGCATATAAACATACTCGAGAGGTTGCAGTAGAGTGCTGACAATTCATAACAATGTTTAAACTAGCGAGCCCGACCTTGACTTTTTGGCAATGGGGTGTCACATTTCCATCCATCTCGTGGGCGGTCACGCTTCCCGACGCCTTATCGATACAGACGACATCTTCAGGTCATAGATAGTACTGGTACTTAGAGGGCATCGTCAGAGCCCAGAGTCCTGGGATTGAGTTCTGTAGAGGCACGGCGTAGAAACAGTCAACTTGGTCAGTCTAAGTATTCACAAGTTAAGCCCGTTCTTCCACGAGCACGTGTGCTCATCCTTATTATTCTTTATCTTACGGCCAACAACACATTTGATATAATCCTTTGGTATTTACTTTTAAACCAAAACTCACAAACCTGTATATTATTATGGACCCACACAACTACCTTTCTTGCAATATTACCCCACTCGCCAGATATCCTGACCTAACAGCCCACGGGGAGTAGGGTCGCGACAGATAATAGTTGGTTTGCCACAATGGAACAACATTTTCAAAAATAGTTTTTAAGTACACTACTTCTGAAAAAGCTATACTCAGAAAAACAAACATAATATCTTGTTAATCATAATAAACTCTCTTCATATATACATTTTAAAAGACATTGTTCAATACCACATGAATAGAAACAATTAAACTTTTAAAAATCACTAATAAGTTAACTACCCTCAAGTTATTTATATTTTAAAACACACAAATAAATCTTTATTTATCATTCATCGTGTAAAGCAATAAACCGCTACCCAATTTGAACAAAATCATGAACTACATTTTTGAAAAATGTCAAATTTTCTGAAATATTTAATAAGTATCTTCCCTTAAATCAATTCATTTTAGAAAAGTCAACAAACAATATTATTTATCTTGTGATTTTTCAAAAATCAGTCACCAAAAACAAAATTACCCTTAAACACATTTTTATTGCTAGTAGAAAGTTTTTATACCTTTTCCTTCAGTTAAATATTTATGTAGTAGAAGGTAAAAGTATTTAGTAACAGTTCCACAAATGGCCACTGGCAAAGAACCAAAGTAAAAAGTTAGCTAATTACATGAGATAGAAAGGAAAGAGTAGAAAAAAATATCGATAGACCCCATTAAAAGGTAATTTTGGTTTGTATTCAGTGCCAGTGGGGGATGTTAAAATTTAACTAAATTAAAATTGTGTTTTTGATTGAATTAAAAGTTAAGTTTAGGCTTATAACTCAAAGGAGTACACAGTACTGAAAAAGAAAGTTAAGTTTAAAATCTAATGAATATATTTTGGGGTTGAATAATATTTAACTTAAAATTTATTTTCACTATTTTCTAGGACACCTAGAAATTCTAGGACTCCACATCAGTGGGTTAAGATATCAACCTCGTCTGGTATGATTTACCAGTGACGGGTAGGTTGGGGTTTGAATCTTGGTCAGAATAGTTAAGGGTTTTACCCCTCCTCCCAAACAAAATATATTCAACCTCCCACTCAACAAATTCGGACACGCTTCGGTGGCCACGTGGTTTAACGCGCTAATCTCATGTTGGACTAGACTGCAGAAGATGGGCGATCTGGGTTCGATCCTTGTCGGGTGCACTGAGGATGGTTTTCCTAAACGGTTTTCCACTTTCCATCCAACAAATTCAGGTGCACTTCCTCTAAAATAAACCTTCTTAATCCCTAACCCATTAGTGTAATTAGTAAATAGGCGTATAACCTGAATAGGTAGTAAGACGCGGTGCTAAGAAAACCCACAAAACAACAAATTTGGGTAGGTTTCTATAAGAATCATGCCTACAAGTGTAAGTAAATATGTGGTTAGACCGTATGGGTAAATGAGCAGCGCAAAGTAAAAAACAAAACAATTCTGGCTTGATACTTATTTTGAGATAGTCAAGTCAATTTCCCCCATCACATAGTCTCACTATTCGTTCAGGCAGTACACATCGTAAACACAGCAGGGAACTGAACCTCGACCTTCCTATAACCAGCAAACAAGACCAGACAAGGTTGAGGCATTGGCTCACATGTCCAACGGTGCGGGATAGGGTGAGTATGAGCCAATCGTTTCATGCTTCGTATCCACTAAGTTCCTATACGAGACTTGAACACAACTACACTGGGTATTCTATAATGCAGCGGTTCTAAAACGTTTTATAGATTGTACCCCTTTAGCCACGACTAGAAGTTTAATGTAACCCCAAAATCAAAAAATAATCAAAATGACAGGTTTAAAAAAACAAAACGAACACATAGTAAATTATTATTATTAGCACTGCGTCTTACTACCCGTTCGATTTATACGCACGCTAGTGTGTAATGGTAGGGTGATTGTGAGATGAAATGGAGGCACTACAGTTTAACGTGGGATCCGAACCACGGTGGAGGCCTGGCATTCTACACATTCACAAGTTGTGAATGATACACGTCTTGTCAGAGATGAAGGAAGGGTTTGGCAATCAGATAAATCTGTACCGGTATTGAGGATTGAACCTCGGGACCCAAGCACAGAAGTCCGACACCTTACCCCTAGACGGCTAAGTCACCCGTTAAATTATTGTTCTATTTAATTTATTTGGGAAAAAATCTGTAATCAAAATATTTTAAATGTGACAAAACTATTTAGAGAATCCTACTGTTATAAACTTAACATTATCTCTTATTGAGAATCGTTATGATCAGTTAAAAAAACATAATTTTAATATTACAAGTCTGTGGAAAAGTTGTATATATGTTCTTCACNAAAAAAAAAAAAAAGAAAAAGAAAGTAAACCCAAACACAATATTTTCAAATTAAAATTTTTAATTATAATCCTGGAGCTGATATATTATGAATCCCAAAGTTTTTCAGTGAGAGGGGCGTGGCTGCATGGTTTGGCACAACTTTTTGATGTCTGGTTGTCCAGTTGAAACTTTCAAGTGGAGGTCCAGATCCAAATTTAGCCTATTGCAATACTTATTTTTTAGGTACACCACCGATAAAAACTACTCTCACAGAGATATTTTGTTGAGATAGGCATCATAAACTTGATGGCATGGTCAGCGATATGAGGAAACTCGTTCAGCCTTTGCAGCCAAAAGTCTGCCAAATAAGTTTTCTTGAGACTGCGTTTGAGGGTTTCATCACAGGACAGTTCAATAATTTCTTCCATTTCTTTCGTTGAAAAGAAGTATGGTATGGTGGAGTCTTACAATGCAGAAAAAGGGTCTCGCCATCCAGAAGTAGAGGGTTGAAAATCCTCAGAAATTGGTTTCCAGCCGAGAGAAAGTAGGGTAAAAAAGGGTTGAAATAACTGGATAATGGTAACTGCCAAAAATTAAGGTTTTCCATAAGTCCCTTGTCATTTTTCCCACTTCCCCTTGAGAGCTGCTCGCATACCCCATGAAAGGTGCCCGTGTACCCCTGGGGGTACGTGTACCCCAGCTTGAGAACAACTGCTCTAATGTATTCAAACTAATATAGCCTACACCACCAGCCCTAGGGATAAGATATATTAGTATCTAGGTAACTTTAGTTTACCTTGTAAAGTAGCAAGCCTGCCTTACATTACTACACTAGGTTTACCTTATAAGAAGGGTCATAGTGTAATACTGCTATATTTCAGAGTAAATGGAATGTGTGTATGAACCTACTCATATAGAGATTCTGCATTTTTAAGCATCAGATGTTTCTATTTACTCAACTATTCACACTATGGAAAACTGAGCTTAAATTTGTACTAAAACTTATATTATACATATTATAATAATATAATATATGATGAATTAATTTTTGGTTCTCTAATTTAACTAAATTATCGGTATATTTTAGAAAAAGATAGAAATAATATCATGTTTAGGATTAAAAAAAACACTGGAGTAGTCTGTAAACCATTGTAATTCCATCCAGTCTTTTGAATTTGTATCCTAATCCAAATAGTTGATCTGTTTAGGTGTTTTATATTGCTTATAACTACTGATAAGTAAATATTGATCAAATTTGGAGCCTTAATATCGTACCCAAAACATCTCCAGAATGTATTATATATATTTCAACTCTACGGATGTCTAAAATAAATAAAGTTATATTTTTAGTCACGTAACATAAATCAATGAGCTAAGCTTATTCAAAAGCTGTATCGTGTACCTTCTTGGGTAACCACGTAATAAAAACGCAAAGCTGAATTCAGAATAGGGTGACCTGATGGTCTAAGGTTAAGGTGTTGGACTTCCGTTCTCAAGGTCCGGGGCTCAATCCTCGGTCCCGGCACAGATTTATCTGATTGCCAAACCCTTCTCTCACCTCTGACAAGACGTGTATTAATCACAACTTGTGAATGTGTGGAATGCCAGGCCTCCACCGTGGTTCGGATCCCACGTTAAACTGTAGGTCCTCCATTTCATCTCACAATCATCCTACCATTTCACATTAGCGTAAGTTCGTTTATTCCGAATGGGTAGTAAGACGTGGTGCTAATAGTAATAATAATAATTTAGAATACTTAATTTTCATAAGTATTTGATAAGAGATAGAATTAGGTCCGAATTGGTATACAAACATAGTTTTTTAGTAATTTGATTTCATTTAGCTCATATACAAGAGCCATCTTGATGACCTCCTTAACCTCTCTAAAAAATAAATGCTACGGTGAACCGCACAGAGTCACTTTAAACCGTGTGACTATTGAAGAGGAAAAGCATCAACACTTGTAAATTTATATTAGGACCCTAACAACATATAAAGCCTTAAGGCATCAGTTGGAATGGAACCGATGCTTACAGAACCTGATGCAGACGGCAGACCTATCTGACAGTTGATCCCGTGGGGTCCGACACCTGTAGAATGGATTACCATTCACCCAACGCCTTGAAAAGAAAGTGGTTTGGGTAAAGAACTCAAAGCGCAGAATACAAGGATTCGCACTCAGAAATCTTGAGATCGAGTTGTCCAACATTCGAGTTTGGTGGTTGGTTCCCCTCAATACCTGCGTTCGAACTCGCTAACAGAACGGAGGAAATTTAAACTTGCAAACTTGAGTCTCGGGACGCGGATGAAGCAAGCCTATATAATTCTTGCGCTAACAATGGCGAACTTACCAATATAATCCCCGCTAGTCATTAAACCGACGCGCTTCAGACAATGGCCCGCTAAATAACCCTAGAGAACAAACTTTTCACACTTTGTAAAAGTTGGGGGAAGTGTGTGTGTGTGTGTGTGTGTGTGTGTGTGCGTGCGCGCTTTAATTGGGAGAGAGAGTAACATGTACCAACTTCATAACGTTATGATATGGATTAACTTGGAGATTATTAGTGAAAAGGATTCAAGAACACTTTTCAATCTCATAGGCTAAGATTATTTTTTTTAGATTCGTAGTTAAAAAACATACCCTTACTTAACTCTATCTCCTGCTTCGGTGACCACATGGTTTAAGGCGTCACCCTCACAATAGACAAGACTGCAGAAGACAGAGAGATCGGGGTTCGAATCTCCGGTAGGGTGTACTGAGAGTGATTTCCACTCTCCCTCAATGTAAATGGTAGTACACTTTCTCTAAATTCAACCTTATCCATCCCTAGCTCTTTAACTTAGTTAGTACACATGCGCACTACCTAAAGAAGTAGGAAAACGCAGAGCTATTTTTTTTTATCCCAAACAAATATTTAGACAAAAAAGTTTCTTTCTACCAGAATTCTACTCTATGTCACAGCGTACTTTTATATACAAAACTACTCATAGCAAAACAACAACAAAAACAAAAGTTTCTTTCTACCAGAATTCTACTATGTCACAGCTTACTTTTATATACAAAGCTACTGATAGCAAAACAACAACAAAAACAAGCTGAGGCGGTTTATTTTGAAAGTTTCAGACTTGGAATGTTCGCCCCCCATTAAGGTTGGCGTTCAGTGGGGAGTCAAAATGACTTCTTCAAGCTTGGCGTTTATTTTTCCCGCGACACATTTTCAGGAATGGCGTCCGCAGGGAACGGCCAATTGTCCTCTAATGAAACAAATAAAACGGAACAATAACGTCTATGAGATCGCCACAGTGGAGAGTGGAACGCCTTAGTGGGGTTGAGAATGGAGTCGACTACTTCGTGTTCTGGTTCAGAATAACACACGCAATGCGAGTAGAAACACAGGAAAGAAGTGGCTGTGGGACTCCGAGTCTTTCAAACAAGATTATTTTCAGCCTGGCTACTGTTAGAAATTGAATTAGAAAATCAATATTAAAGGTTCGATGTTATATATTAGCGTTCTCGATGTTTGGTGGTCAATAATTTTCAGCCTTAGATATATTGTACCGATGTCCGATATAAATACATCGATAAATATATGTGTTAATGTATTTATCGATTCTCAACCATCGATATTTTATATCTATGCTAGATGTATATATATTTTTTTTAACACCAGCCGCGCTTCTAGCCATTTGGGTTATAGGCTTATGTACTATTTAAGGTGGTAGTCTTAAGGATGAGGAACGATATATTAAAAGGAAGCGTACCAGCATTTGCTGCGTGGGAGGAGAGTGAAAACAATTTTAGAAAACTATCCTAAGTACACCTGACTGAGATTCAAACCTCTATCTCCCCGTCATAGTGTTCGATATGAACATACAGGTTATACATAAAGATGACACAAATATCGAACATCAAAACTTTAATATATTATATATTATTATATATAAATATATTAGATAATATATGTTATATACTATATTGTATATAATATATATTATTTTAAGTTTTATGTAAGGTAATCATACATAAATATATAGAGATACATTATTTATGAAAGGCAAAGGTTAGAAGCCTCTCTTACAAATGAACTTTAGTTACAGTTATTAAACTGTTTTGAAAAGATCATCTATGTTTTTACCAAACAAAATTGATATCTTTTGTTCTATAAACGCGATGTTTTTTTTATAAATCAACCCCTAGTTACTACTACCGTCTCTTGCATCACCTATTGCAAAGTATACGAGCGGGAACGGACAACAAGAACCGCACTTACGCAAAACTGTGTTGGATCGTCAAAGTTACGTCATATTTTGTTAATCAAATATATTTTATAAAATAAATATAGTGGTTTAATACCACACTGATTCATCAAAAGAAAGAACTTAACAAACCAAACTAAAGTCTAGTCTGAATAGTTCATTTCCTTAACGTCAGTAGCCCTGGAGAACCAATCACGGGTAGAATGTTAAGTGAACATCGATGTACGAAACGGAATTAACAAGTCAACGATTTTTATTTTACTTCACTTATTCCCATACCGTCTACATGCACTTATTCGCTAGGGAAGAAGGAAGGTATAATTTAGAGAAAATGTATTCACATTCACAGGAAGGGGAGTTGGTGGACTATTTATGAAACATAGATCTCTCTTTCACCCATATCCGATATATTATAAGAGTGATGCCTTAAATCAGGAGTCGACAACCTTTTTGTACCATGATCGACTTTAAGCTTATCGAATGTCCCGTGATCACACTTCGTTTAAGGGCACGGCCAGAGACTGTAGCGCGCGCTCGAGCCGGTACAGTCTAGTTTACAGGCGTTGGGCAATATTATATTATGTTGGTTCATTGAGTGCTAGGAAAACTTCTCAATTTGACATGATATTTGACTTTTTTGTAATTATCGATAGGTCTAGCACACTTGCTACTAACGGCCTAATTTAATTGTTAAGACCATAAGCCATACAGCACCATTAGTGCGGAGAGAGGATTGGAAAACCACAACAGTAAATAACTTGTCAAAAACCACCCTCAGTTCACTGAGCGAAGATTCGAACCTTGGCTGAGCCAAGAAATTATAGAAATAATAAATTGGACTGTGCACCGCAGTTGAGACATTTACTTATAACTTGTGAGTTATATGAAACGAAATAATATACATTGTTGCAGACACACAATATAAAAAATAGGGCTATATTACACCAAAGAGCATATATGATATAGTATACACTGTTACAGAAACACATTGAGAAAAAAGTAACAACTCTGTTCAACAAAGCGCATAACAATAACTCTTCTATTTTTCAGACCTCCATTAATTTGCTTATAGCTCGGAAACTATTGGTTATATATATATTTGAAATAAAAGTTTTGTAGTTTAGTAGTCCTTCAACTTTGTTATGATAATTTTTTCGCATCTAAAAAGTGGCGGAGCTATCAAAATTGTATATTTATTCCCTTATATGTAAAGTACCCTCAAAAGTCGTGGAAAAATATTATGGGCCCTTTTGTTTGTAATGTTAGACAGTTAAATCAAAATCGTTGACTCAATGGAGCGAATTTTAAGAAAAAAGTTATTTTATTCTTCTTCATTAAGACTATCCTTAATTAAAAGATTAGATAGCTAATCACAAAAATCCCTCTGAATAATCTTATATACTCCTTGGTGGCTTCGTAGTATAACGTGCTGCTCTCGGGGTGGACTAGGCTACCGATGGCTGGGAGATTCATGTTCGAATCTCGTTAGGGTGTACTGAGGGTGGTTTTTCTAAAAGGCTTTCTACGCGGTACTAGAAAAAACTTTATAAATTGCGACGCAAGTTGATTAAAGATCAAAAAAACTTCGATCGAGGATGGGATTCGAACCCACGCGTGCAGAGCACATTGGATTAGCAGTCCAACGCCTTAACCACTCGGCCACCTCGTCATATATTACTTGCTTGATTTCGCAATGTATGAGAGTATTGAAGAAGAGTAATGAAGAATAAAATTGACATGCGCACTACATTCAATGACGAGAGTACTGTAAAGAGAGTACTGTAAAGAGAAGACTGTAAAGAGATGACTGTAAAGAGAGTACTTGTAGAGAGAAGACTGTAAATAGAGTACTGTAAAGAGAAGACTGTAAAGAGAATACTGTAAAGAGAAGACTGTAAAGAGAGTACTGTAAAGAGAAGACTGTAAAGAGAAGACTGTAAAGAGAAGACTGTAAAGAGAATACTGTAAAGAGATGACTGTAAAGAGAGTACTGTAAAGAGAAGACTGTAAACAGAGTACTGTAGAGAGAAGACTGTAAATAGAGTACTGTAAAGATGAAGACTGTAAAGAGAATACTGTAAAGAGAAGACTGTAAAGAGAATACTGTAAAGAGAAGACTGTAAAGAGAATACTGTAGAGAGAAGACTGTAAAGAGAGTACTGTAAAGAGAAGACTGTAAATAGAGTACTGTAAATAGAAGACTATAAAGAGAAGACTGTAAATCTTCGTGCACATAATAAATGACTTCGTATTCTTTGCGTACTTAACGAAATTATAGCGTTTATACTTTTTTAAATTCCTCCACATACCTATATAATTATATATTCTCATATAGTCAGTCTTGTTGATTGCTATCAACCGGTGGATCTCACGGCTAATTTTCAGTCGATCGCGTAATAAAACTACATCGTCCTTACCTTATTAAAACCCTAGATACCAAGTTTTATTCCGATCAACAAAGTGGTTTCAGCTCTAGGCTAAGATACAGACTCACAGACGTACACACGGGATTGGGAAAACAATTTTTAGGGTTTAGGGGGTCATAAAACGTCGATGTACATCAAAATCTTAAATTCTATTATTTTGACCATCCCAATAGGCCTAATTTTTCAAAGGGGTCATGAGAAAATAAATATAGAATAAATAGAATGAACATTTTCATATTAAACTATTTAAATTCTTTATAACATTACTAATAATGACTGATCAAGCTAGTTTTGGTCATATTCAAATATTATTTGAAATGACTTGATATATTTACCAGTTTAAAGACACAAAGATAAATTACTGTTAATGATGATGTGACTTTCATACACGATCGAATGAAAATGGCCGTGAGATCGACCAGTAGGTTGCGATCATCATCGCCTTGGCTTAGAATATGAATACTTGGGTATGTTGGATGAATTTAAAAAAAAAGCCTATAGGTTCGTTAAAAACGCAAAGAATGCGGTGTTAGTAATTTAGTATGTGAACGAAGCTTTACAGTCCTTTTTTGTACTCTCGTCATTGAATGTAGTGCGCATGTCAATCTTAGTCTTCATTGCCTTTCTACAATAGTCTTAAAGTGTACGAAATCACGATGACAACATGTGACGAGGTGGGCGAGTGGTTAAGACGTTGTTGCTAATTCATGTGCTATGCACGTGTGGGTTCAAATCCCCTCCTCGTAGAAATTTTCACATTTAATAAATTTATATTGCGATCTATAAGTTATGTAAGGCTTTATAAAAATAATCCCTGCAATTTAACTTACTTCTGAAATCAACCGAGTACAGACAATGCTCAAACTCTATGTAAATACACTTAGTTCATTTTGCACTATTTTGGAATTGCATCTTTTATAGCTCACTTTTTAGTAATTTTGAAATTTTGAGTAATATTTTCATGTCTTTAATAATTTTTTAGCCATAATTTTGGTAAATTTTTTTTTTTTTTTAGTANAATTTTTTTTTTTTTTTTAGTATTTATAATAAAATTTTTGTATTTTTTAAAAACACTTTATAGGTTATTAAAATTCAGGACCTGGTTCTTTCATTGAAAATAGTTTCCTTCTGTTAATATATTACAGTAGTGTATGGAAAATATGTATATTGTATTGATATGAAAAATCCAAGGTAAACTTTGTATAATGTATTAAATAAATAATTACACATGTCATGACTCATGAGAAATAAAGCACTCAAAGCACTGAAGTCAGAGTATTTTTTACGTGTAGCCAACGACGTATTTCAAAATATATCAAAGATATATTTAGTGAAGATTATTATAATTTAAAAACAAATCATAGATACAAAAAACAAACAAAAACACTATCGATCAAACGACGTTAACTGCATGAATATTTTCATATTTTTTAAAGCTTAAAATTTAGTTGTTTGACTCTTTGTTTAGATTATTTAGTTTTATTGATTAAACGTGAAAGTTATCATGATAAGTTTAGTTCCATTATGGATTATAGTTTAAATGAAGTTGAAAATGATATAATGTGTATGAACTACATCAGAGTAAACATCAAAAGCTCATCTCACAGATAGTTCGCCGGGATGTTAATTACACTCGAACATGTAATAGGATCAAAGTGTAGCCTTATTAACTATTTACTTAACAACAAAGAAATATTAGTAAGTAAAATAGTTTTTTTAATCTTATATTGATACATTTTTGTGCAAAGCGTCTTACTAACTTTTCAGGTTGTCAACTGATTTAAACTGATGAATTAGGGATGAAGAGGGTATAATTCTGAGAATATCCTAAATATACCCGGTTTTGCAAGAAAGAATAATAGGAAACCGTTTAGGAAGAAACCCTCATTGCATCCGACCAGGATTCCGCCACCATCAGTCCAATCTACTGTTAGAGTGATGCATTATGGTGGAAGCACACTAGAATGTAGGCCTACTGCATCAAATCTGAAAATATTTTAGATTTGTTTTTAACATATTTAATTAGGAAATAATAGAAAAATTAGCCAATACAATACGCAAAGGTGTGCTTCAATCTTTAAACCTTGATTCAGGTTTAAATTTGATTGTATTTTTAAAATAGAGTTTAATGGTTTCACAACTCTTAAATCCAGGCTACCAAACTATGGTGCAACACCTGTTTCGAAACGCCTACGCTTTTTTCCGTGGGGAGAACCGAGCCTTTTAGATACCAAATTAGTTGTGTTGGTTTGTAAAAGGTATAAATGAGTGTAAATGTAATCACATTTACGCGAGGCATGTAGAGGGACCATTAAAAAAAAACCTTCAATAAAGTTAACCTGTTTGTGAACTTAGACCTTATTGTAATTGATAGTATATTTCAAAAGTGATGTCTTAGATCAGGCAAATAAAGATAATTGCAAAGAATATTACTTTATTAACATTAATAACAAGCACTTTTCTCTCTAACTTGTGATGCTTGCTACTAGCTCATGCAAATTTGATAGATGTTGATAATCTGAATAGGTAGTAAGATAGGGTACAAACAAAATTAACTAATTTGAAATTGTTCTTACTACACCTATGCCTTAAAGTGTTGTATTTGATATAGTCTTGCCAAAAATGTTTTTAATTTATTGGCTAAAAGCACGGATGCTGAAAATCGTGTCCTACTATAAACCGTATAGATAGTCAATAGTAAAACTACGGTCATCAAGCGTCATGTGGCACGTGACTCTCAACACTGACCTAACCTGTACTGACCTAACCTGTACTTGACGGCACATACGATGTGGTGAGCTTTATTGTAATATCTCTACAGGTCAATGTAACGTGATTATTTTTAGTCAGATGACAGCTTGAATCATAACAAATACTTGAATGGGGTTTGAACGGTACTATCATTAAATAAGTACTGGAAATTCTTTGAGGGAATTTGTGTGTTTAGCTAACTCCTACACCAAAGTTGGGCAACATATTTTTCAAGTAATATTTGAGAAATTAGGTTGCTCAATCGAACATTTAAAACAACACATGCTGTTTGAACAAGTTTAGTCAACATTTGTAAATTTTGACTATTCAATTACATCTGTCTTGGACGCAAATCACAAAAAAATGTTCAGATTAAAAATGTAAGACAATTTAATGCGAAATTTAACAATCCTTTTGTCTGAAGGCAGAGATGAAACGAATTGTTCTAAAGGGCGTATAAAAGCTATTTTGACGTATGCGCACTCTGCGACCAGACATTGGCTGGCTAGAAATATAATCGGGTCATTTCAAGGCTGCCAGTTCCGTTACACATCAGTTTTACGTTGGGTTTTGATCCCTTTTTTCCATCAATCATGTCATCTTGAGGACATTAACGAATCTTCTTCAGTCTCGATACTCTCCAAAGAGAATAGAAATTTGTTTTGAGGAAATAAAATTGGTTACAGTTTAATAAAAATGCTATAGTAGTTATAATAGGTATAACTTACAATAAACTAGTCACTCTCTGATTGGCTTGAATTAGAGGAGTTTCACAGTACATACCTGGAACAAAAGAAAACATAAATTAAAACTAAGCCACACGTTTCCTACCTTGGTAATATATTGAATATA
Organism: Timema bartmani; assembly: GCA_902151455.1. Lineage (NCBI taxonomy): Eukaryota > Metazoa > Arthropoda > Insecta > Phasmatodea > Timematidae > Timema > Timema bartmani. The sequence continues at coordinate 27,497 of CABFWB010002978.1, read as the reverse complement.
TTCAACATACAGCTTACAAACTAAATTAACACGAGATTAACACTTGAAGAGCAACACCATTGTGTTAGAAACTTTTTTATACCAGTAAATTCTCTCAGTGGATTTAATTTTAGTAAAAACTAATCAACAAAGACCTCAGAGAATATATTTAATACTGAGTGGAAGGGAACACACAATAACCTGAAAAAAGAAAATATTTCAATATAATATTATTCTTTACTTTCACCTATTGAAATCAAGTCGGTTTTAAAAGTCTAGTATGTATGTGCCAGAACAAATTATTCCTTTTGAACATTAAACATTTTTTTCGCCTGTCATGGTATCAAACCAATTTTATATGTATATCTGTGGCCAAAACCTTAGCAAAAACTTAAAATGTTATGAATATTTAATCAATAGAAAATATAGTTCCACAACTACTATTTAGCTTATAAAAACAAATTTATTTCAAAACAGTTTTATATTATAACTTCTATGATATTTAAATGAACCTAAATTATTAAGGGCCGGTCTTAAAACTACCGGATGGATATTGCTATCGAGAGGTTAAAGTTAGCTACCAGATAAAGGTTATCAGGGACATTAATATTTTACGCGTATTATGAACTGAATCTATCTGCCGGATAGCTATCTGTAGGACAAATATATTTTTATACAGAAAACGCAAGGTTGGTACAGTTTTTACTGGTGCGCGTATGCGTATGAATCCTGCTGCTACTGCTACAACCTAGCTAGTGGCTACAACGCTCAACATTTGTTAAATAAGGGTGGCTAAACAAGTGCGAGGAAACAGATTACAGATGGCGTCACGTGGGCGTAGAGGCTAAGTTTTCTTGCAGGTACTAATTTTGGTGTCTGCCAAAATGTGGGCAATAGTTTGGTACAACATTAACAAAATTTCATTTATTGTACTCACATTTAAATAATTTGTTCTTATGCAACTATAACTCTACACATATCTTGTCAGTTTTTATAAAAGTGTGAATTAAATGTTCTAACTTTATATATAGTTAGAGCCTGGGCATGTGCTTACTAAACATGCGAATCAAGATTTTAACCTAAACACATATTCTGATATGTCAAACCTCATGAAAAACAACGCATTACTATGGCAACGCCAATTTTAACTTTCAGATAAAAGTTATCAGGTAATTAAACCTCCCGATAAATATATGATGGATATATACATTTTATCTGGCAGATAAATGCTATCTGGCGGTCATTAGAAGCACTTTTAACTTATCGACCTGATACAAATATTTAACGGCCAGATTAATATTTACCCAGGAGTCATAAGACTGGCCCTAAGTGGGAAATTTGACATTCAAGTTCAAGTTTGTATATTGAGCTAAGGGTTCAAATTATGATAGGTCGAAAAATCGATCAATGGTAAAAGTGGGGCTTCCCATTTTAGAGTGATGAATTTATGGATGGGTAACTGTATTATGTGTCTCATATATACCTAAGCTAGTTTTAAAGACATATGATAATATAAATAGTTGCTTAAAAAAAGGTACACATTAAATACCTCTTATTGAAATAAATGGAGAGAAATGTTTTTAGAAAGCCTTCAAGTTGATAGCTCTAGTTACTTTTTATGAGACAACCTTTAGAAACACAGAGATAACAAAGTTAGCTCTTGTTCGTCATCACCCAATACAACCAACCCACTTCAAACTTCCAGCCAAAGAGAGACGCCTTGGTAAAAGGGTGAGTGGAGGCAGGGGCGGAATATCTCCAGCACGTTGACTGGTCTATTGTTCCTTTGGCACACCATTGTTTGGTTCAAGAGGACTCAGAAAGGACATCAGAAATGACGCGGGTCCAATGACGAAGACCGACAAAACAGGGAAAACACGAAAAATATTTAAACTATACAGTAATTTCTAATTCAACGCGATTGGACCTTTTCATTTGGTGTGGAAATGCAGAGCCAAGGGAACAAACGGCTATCTTCAAGAATTTTTATCGTTTTGTAATTTTCTTTTCGGAAACGGTTTCTTCAAGAATGTAAGCATGCTGATTAAGCTATACTTTTTATATACACACCTACTCTATAATTTTAACAGTGATCAAATATCAATAAGATTGACCTTTTTCAATAGAAAACTGCCGGCTTCATCACAAAAAATAAGAGAATGTAACAATGAATAAACATCGTTACATTATCTTAAAAGGGGCATTAAAAATATTAACATAAAAATTTCACTCGTTCTAGAGAAAACTGATATTTCCAAACGTATTATTTCTCCGCAAGACCTGTCCGGTAGCTAGTGCCATCTACGATCTCCGTAATCTATCTGTTCTTGTAGGCGCGGAAGGATACTTTGGTCAGTTGTGAAGCCACGCCACACCTTTCATCCTCCCACCCACCATCCCACAAAATAGGTTTTAGACTTGCAATCGACAGGGCCAAGGGCCTTAAACCAGTTTTTAATTTTTTTATTTCTATGTTTCATCATTTGGGGTGGTTGTCTCAACTTCTTGAAAGTATTTACATTTTCTAACACGTTTAGAAAGGTGTTTTATATTATTTTTTAAAACTCCTAGCTCTCCTTAAAAACAGATCTTGATTTTTAAAATAAAGAATATTATTTTAACTTTACTATTTATTTATTTTCTACCGTATTTAAAGCTGCTGCTTTCTATAAGCTTTGACATTCTTGTTCATTCCCCATTCTATAATTTTTATTATTATTTTTTTTTTTTGCTTTTGGGGTACTTTCTTTAACATCTCACCAAATTAAAATTTTTATCATACCAATAAGGGGTTGATAAATTTAGCTTTGGAAATTTTCAGCCCTGACTTTTTCCCGTAAACCAATTTAAATTTTTAATGTTCAACTTCTTCTGGTTAATAGGGATTTTTCCTTTCCAAAAAATTTAAACTATCTACTAAATTGGAGCGCATTTGAATTTTTGGAAGCTTTAAAGGAAACATCTATTTCTAGACTTTTATTTGAAATTTAGGATGCTTAAACCTTAATTGCAGATTGGGGCAGTCCTTACACAGCCTGACAAATTTCAATCTTATACCAAACTGAAAAGTAGCTCATTATTTTATCTTTAGAAATTTTGAAACCTGCCTATTTTACCAGTCCCTACTTATAAAGAGATAATATATAGAACTACATTTGATAACTGCAATGATCGCTATACATTCCTGGCAAATTTAATTTTCTACTTACCCTAAAAGGTTATTCCACCCCCTTCCCCCATCTTCCGGAGCTCCAATTTGAAATTTAAAATTTCCAGACTAATGTTTATTTGTAGATCCTAAAAGATTCCTACTCCCGCATGCCAAATTTCAATTTTATCCCACATAGAGAAGAAGTTGTTTGTAGTTTTGAAAATTTGCTCCCCCCACCCCCATAATTTCTCCAATTCCCTATTAGAAATATATATTTTAATTAAGTTATTAGGAAGAGTCATTCTATCTGATTGGAAAATTTACATTTCCTAACCCACATAAAAGTGTTTTTTTCATATACATCCCCCTTTATCATATTTCCAGGGGTGTCATTTAAAAATTTTAGTTGCTTTTGATAATTCTATGTGGTCCTCTTACATACCTTTCGGGTTTCAGTTTTCTACCACACTGAGTTTTCAGGATTTTATTATTATTTTGAGTTGTCCCTTTACCCGTCTGCCAAATTTAAATTTTCTACCTCATCTAAATAGTTTTTTCTTTCTAATTATAATATTCTCTTCCCCACCTCATTTTTAAATTTCCTGTTTTTAGATTTGTCAATGGCATATGGCAGCAAAGGTTGCAAGGAGACCTCTCGGCGTCTATTGGAGAATCACTCACGATCATACCAGCAACCAGATCGGACGTGTGTTACACGATCATACCAGCAACCAGATCGGACGTGTGTTACACGATCATACCAGCAACCAGATCGGACGTGTGTTACACTATCGTGCAGCCAAAGAGTTGGAGATGAACCAAGCACTCAAACCCAACTTTCATTATTTATATTTACTATTCAAATACTAACCTGCACCCACTTCGGTGGCTGCATGGTCTAAGGTGATACTCTCGCAAACAAATTCACTAAAAAGATTAATTAATTTCTCAGTTATAATTTTCTCTGCAATGTTAGATCGCATGCATATAAAATTTCAAGGATCTTAATCCATTAATATGTGGACATATTTTATAGAATTGACACATAAGTTAGCGAGTCAGATAAAAATAATAGTAAATATCATAATAATAATAATAATAATAATAATAATAATAATAATGACTTAGTACCTTGCCAAATATATATTTATTATTAGCAAATTTTCCTTGAAATATAACCAATGAATTTTATATATATTATAAAAAATATTTAATGGATTATAGATTATGTAAAACTATATATATTCTATCAAATATAATCAATACTTTTGGTGTTAAAATACTAAATAAACTACCACAAATGTACAGGACGTACTTGAGTTTTATAGGCCCACTAAAATTAGTTAGGAAATATACATTTTATGTTTAAAAATGATTTGTCAAAATCTATATTCCTTACTGTCGAGTTTATAAAAATTATAACACGAATAAAACCCAATTATTACTGAGACTATATAATAATATATCTATAGTTATTATTGAGTTATTTTTATTTTTAAAACTTTTACCTTCGGTGTCTGTTATATTCGGGTTAAAACCTTGGTGCACTGCGTTTTGATAATCTTATTAGAGAATAATATGTTAATTAATGGGACATGGAGGAAGTAACTGAGAGTTTAGGGGAAGTGAGTTCCTATTTACGATGAAGGAATGTGAGAACCTGCTTATGGAGAACCATCTTCACTACAAACCCAGTCACTGGAAGATCAGACCTGATCTCACGAGGTTGATGACGTACACCCAGGTATGGGAGTTTGAAACTTCTATTCATATACACCACATATATTGTATTACATATCCATATTGTGAAACACAACCAAGTTGTCAGGAGGAAAGGGAATTAGATCAAACTAAAAAGAAGTAGTTCGATAATGAGGTGTAATGGGAGAGGATGATGGACAAGGAGGAAGACACGAAATAAATGTAATAAGCAATTGTCGTGAGGAACATTCCCTAGCAATAAAAGGAGCCGTGGATGGTGGTTAGGAATATTGATGTCGGGGAGATAATGAGAAAATTGTCTTTCCTACCCCCAACCCTCCCTCTAACTGCCTTCTCCTACTCACCCCGCGGTCCTATAGAGAAAATGGAAAATGGAAGTGGAGGTGAAATGCATAATGAGCAGCGCTCTGAGGAGGTATGTGAAGAATTGAGGAAGAGGAAGATCCATTCGCAGATGTGTAACTCAACATTTCACGACAGATGTTTCTGTGACGCTATACACGCAGAACCAGCATCTTATTAACAAAATTACCATTTCTTTGTAAAATATTGTAAAATATGTTTGGTTTAGTAAATATTAAAGCACCATATTTATAACATACCTACTTATAAACTGAGCATAATATGAAGTGCTAAAAAAAGGACTATAATATAAAGTATTTTGTTTTGAACAAATTGATGCAGAATTCTCACAATAGTAAAATGAATGTATTCGTTCTCTTGTTATTAACTTTTAAATATAAATTTATTTCCACTCACTACGAATTAATAGATTATTTTTTTGCAATGTGGCTAGTAGATAAAAATTATAGTCTTACACAAATCATTATTTGAAATATTAAAATAATAATTGTATATCATGTTATAGTTGCTCTATTTCCTTTTGAGCATAGTAATAGCATCGAACCAGTAGCCCTTTGCATTCAGTTTAAGATTATGTATGATCAGTTATATTTTTCTTCGAGGGTAAAATATAACTTGTCGTTCCAAATAAGGTAATTGCGTCATAGTAGCACTAAGATGAGTTTAAACATTCTTGTTCAAGATATTAACTGGGTGGGTAAATAATAAGTTGAAAGAAGCAAGTTGGCAAGATTGAAGTGGAATGTAAGAAGGTAGTGTATTGAGCTGAATATGGAAATATGGAGGAACGTAATGGAGAGAGTAAAAAGATAAATGGAGTGACATTTAAGAGAGGAAATGGGGAGAAAAGGATTTACATTTTTTACCATCTTTCCATTCCTCACTCCAGAATTTGTTCTTGGCTTGTTGGCGGACATGAGGACTGGCGGTGTTATTAGGTCGCTATGACAGGAAAGAAAAGGAACGGAGAAAAGGTAAAATAATAAATGATGCCAGACAAAAATGTGGTGTGAATTTACTCCATATTATCAAAGATGGCGGACACCCACTTGATCGTGCAACGTGAACGACTGACGAAAAAAAAAAAAAGAAAAAAGTTTTTGCTCATTTCAAAGTTCCTTACAAAAACACAGTTTGATACGCTTTTAAATGTATCATATTATTATCGTGGGTCACGGAAGAAAGTGATTCGGTTACATAATGATATAACTCTTGGTCACAATCATTAAGATTAAATATAATAAATTTATATTGGCTTATATATTCCATAAAAGTATCATCCCTGTGTTGTGTCTAATTCATTGATTACAGGTCTGACACCTTAGCTCAGTCGGTAACGTTTCTGACTAATGAACTAAGGATCCCAGGTTCGATTACCAGTATGGACAGAAAATTTCTTATTAGTGAAATATGGGTTTCCCCTTTCAAACTGATGAATTAACGGCATGGGAGCAGATGTTGTGTCTGTTCTATATTTAAGTTAGTAATGGGTGTGATAATATAATCAGTCGGTTCAGAAAGAGCACGTTAACCATCTCAAATAAATAACAATAAAAACAGGTTTTTCAGGTATAAATACAGACAGCAATGTTTGATGCGTAGGTTATTATTAAGGTGGAGATTCAGGAGGAGTGAGTAAGGATCAGTAGTTTTTTTTTTTCAGGTTTTATATAAAAACTTTTTTGGTCAAAATAAATCAAATATTGCTTTACTATAAACATATATTTTAATTTTCTTCACATGGTGACCTCAACAGTTCTCTAATATCTGTCAACGGTTTCTAGAATTATATTGTCATCTATTTCCGCTATTTTCATGACAGATATTCAACAACTCACGAAAATCAAACTCTTATTTTTGCAATGAATCAATATTTTATTTATTTGGCTAATAATATGTTTTGCTAAAAAAAAACTAAAAAAAATGGCCTTTTCTCGCATTCCCTATGACTCCAAATAAATATTGAAGGTTCAATAACCTTTTTTCTGAGTTATTTATCAACTGTAATCACTAATACATATACAACCAATAACAATGATAATATACATTACAACTCGGAAATATGTGTGTTCTATTATGAACTAAAACATTAATAAGAATTACTAACCAAATCTATTATTTATGTTTTTAGTAGGAAATTACTCCAATTACTCAGTAAATTCTAGGACAACCTTGACGGATATTCAACAATTGTTGATATTTCTATGTGAAGAAAATTAAACTCTAATCTACGTGAGAAATATTTGACTTATTTAACCTTCCACTTTATTTTTGCTAAACACACTGACAAAATACTGACCTTGACTCGCAATCCGTACCATCCCCCTTAAGGCTCAGAGCGGGTGAGAAGAAGAGATAAAAAAAAAAGGTGTCCATCAACCAAAAAAATAATTCCAGAGATAAAAGAGACTATTTGTATTGATTATGAGCTCGTATTTATCCCCGCGTCTTACTACCTGTTCAGTTTGTACACATATTTGATGATTATGCCTACAATGATAGGGTAGGGGTGAGGAGGGAGGCCTTTTAGAGGTAATCTATGCACATTTGCGTGGAAGGAGAGGGGAAACCGCCTAAATAAACCCCCCTCAGTAGACCCGACTGGGATTTGAACCAGTAGGCCAGTCTAAGATGAGAGTGACGCCTCAGACCGTATGGCCACTGAAGCGGGTCGTACTTTGTTAAACTCAGACTAGTTATAGAATGGATACGATTTATAAGAGATTGAGGTACCAGTGGGAGAGCGATTTGTTCACCTGTTTTTACCTGAGTTTGACGTGAAAATCTTTTGGTTTACTTACAAACGATGAGTGGAGTGTCTTCTCACCGAGTTTGTTTTATTTCGTATTCTCTCCTGGTAAAGATTAGGCAATGGATATTTCTCTTTTTCAACTTTGTGAAGTTTAGGTGTTGTTCTTCTTATTACTTTTTGTAACTGCAGGTGTAGTTTTTCTTTTTACTGTTGTAGCTAAAGGCCCTCTACACGGTCGGCCAAGCACGTGCAGTCTTGACCCAGCTATTGAAGTTTTTAGATCGTTTTAAACAATTTACAGCTATGAGTGTAATTTAACGTAAGTATCTTCATTGTGAACTTGCTTCTCCCATCATTCAGTTCACTGCCGGTAGACTGCTCATGACGGGGAGATCGAGGTTTGAATCTCGGTCGGTTGTACTGAGGGTTTTTTCCAAAATATTTTTCCACTCTCCCTTCATGCAAGTGCAGTTACACTTATTATGAATATAACCGTATTCGCATATAAAAGCATTAACATAATTAATTAATAAATTGTATTACCAGAACAGGTAGTAGGCCTAAGACTTGGCGCTAAGAAAATATATAAAAATTGCTACGTGAGTTTAACAATTATTTACCTAATTTCCTTCCGCCAAGATTTGACTCACGTTTAACGACGAGCCCCGACTATTGCACAAACAGGTCAGCTATAAATGAGACGGGTGATAAGTAATCGCATCACTTGACCTATTACAGTGATTGAACCCACAAGCGTAGAACACTATTTTTTTTACCAAAGAAAATTATCGTTGCAAATGAATTAAAAGAGGTAGGTGTCTTAATGGCGTTGACCCTTTTACGTATAGACAAATATAACCGTATTACACGTAACAGGTTGCATCACTGCAAAATGACGTCAGAAGGCAGTGCTGACACCTGCTATGTGTGATGTGGAATAATGTAAGTAACATTTCAGGAGCTACTAAAGGATTCACAGCTAGGGATGTAGTGGATGGCTTTGAAAGATAGATTCACGATACTGAAGGGAATTGAAGTAGCACTTCAGGCAGAGTGGAGTGAATGAATGATGGTATTGGAAACAATCACCATTCCAAGAAGTAAATGAGTTTTGGTATCTTGCGTTTTTATTATATTTTCCGAGCACAAGGCTATCCAAGTATATGATCACTAGAATCACACCCTCAATCTGGGACAAGTATCGAATCACTGATACTCTGTAAACAAACCTTAATTTTCAAGCTAAAATTAATGTTACGATTCTGCCTTGAGGTGTGAGCATATAATACTCAAACTTGAGGTATTTTAACGGCTATGCTTACTACATCCATCTATATTCCTACTATGCTTACTATATGTAAGTAAAACATGTCACTAAAAGACAACACAGAGCCCTACATTGTATGTGACCCGAAGTCTGAACGAGTGAGTTTGTGCGCATCTTACAACGGGACTTGTGCTGTTACTGTCCTTCTGGAGGGTAGTTTTAGAGGAATGCTAGTACCGCGCGAACTATCTAACGTGAGAAGAATGGAAGGAACGTCATTAGCTACGGCCAGTGACGGCAATTTCAGCTTCAAGTAATTCGGAGCTAACAGAAGCTATTGTGTGAGGAAGAACAAGGAGTTTGGATAGGTGGAATGGGGGAAGGGAGTGTAATTCTAGCCAAGCAGGTATAGTTTACTGTTTCTCAAACTGCGCTTTCACAACTAACTACTGGACGGATACTAATCAAAGCACCCTAAGCTTACCAGCTTGGTAATGAGACCTTAATTAATAACATTGCCTATTTGGAGATTTCGAGGCTATTTTGAGAAGCGGGTTGTATCTAAACTTGACGCAACAAAGCACGCTTTAGGTTCCTTCACACTTAGAAGCTAATGTATGAAAGAGAAAAAGAGAGAGAGAGAGAGAGAAAATGAGCAGTTCATCCTGCAAAGGCCTCTTGTCTGGCCACTGATAACACATGCTCTCTTCCTCTGACGAGTTGACTTAATTTTTAAATTATCTTTCTGTTGTTTCCTATTCTAGATACACAAATGCTTCCACGAATTTTATTAATGCACACCCTGGCAGAAATATTCCTACAGAATATTTTCATAACTAAGCCAAATAGCCAAAGTTGTAGATGATTTGCGTTTATAGTAAATCTAATTCAAGATAAAAATAATAATTTTGTGACATTCAACGACTATGTTTTAAATTATTTGAGAATTTATTGCTTTTATTTTAATGTTTTTTTTATATCTTTAAAACTCGCCAAATAGAACGTAAATTCCCTAACATGGGGAGGAATCCTATCTTGACCTGCCATGACGTCACAGCTAGGAAACGTCCTACAGTACAAAGGGTACAAACAATTATAAACTTTTAAAGTACAAATTTTATTTTTAGCATTATTTTATAATTTTATATATTCTGAAAATTGCTGGCAGTAATCAAGTGCTAAGACAAGCAGGCTACGAGTCTCACAAAACACTAACGAACTAGAATCAGGTTAGTTACCTCTAGTTCTAGACACTTTTGGAAAGAAAGTGCTAAGACAAGCAGGCTACGAGTCTCACAAAACACTAACGAACTAGAATCAGGTTAGTTACCTCTAGTTCTAGACACTTTTGGAAAGTGAGCTCAAACATCAAATTATTTTATGCTATGATTTTCCTATTTCATTTTTTAACTAAAATGATCTTAAAGTGTGATGGAAGGAAACCAGAGAAAATACCAGTGTTATTGCAGTTTTTATGGCAAAACCTTTTTTTGGATAAAATACATTGAATATTATTCCAATACAGAGTTTAATTTTCTTCACACGGTGATATAAACAGTTCCTGAATATCCTTTATGAGCATAGCGGCATTAGACGAGAAACTTTTTAAATGAAGAGGAAAAGTTGTCAATAAATTCTAGGACAGCCTTTACTGATATAAAATAAATTTTAACGTCACCACGTGGAAAAAATATAGTTCTATGTTTGTACTAGAGCAATATTTTATTTATTTGGCCAAAAAAATGCTATTAAAACTGCAAACACGCTGGCTTTTTCTAGCATCACCTTCTATCTCACCTTAAACATGTTCTCTTGAATACACACGTCTTAAATAACTTCTCTGTGTTCTCTTGAATACACACGTCTAAATAACTTCTCTGTGTTCTCTTGAATACACACGTCTAAATAAATAGTTCATCCTACCATTATAATAAAATTATGGTTTCAAATCGGTTTTAAAATCTGAATTACTCTCAAATACTATTTGAGTGAGGAGTTGAGCGTCTCATCTCTATAAAAAAAAACTTAAAACATATTAGATTGAATATATGTAAAGAATGCTAGCAAATCAAATGAACGCCACAGCCATTGTATGAATGTATTTTTATTTTTCGCGCTCCACACATTAGTGTTCGTTCTAGCTAGCTGCAACTTTAAGGTGGCACATAAGGTGAGGTGAGCTAAAATAAGCGCTTTTAAAGTTTTATCACGAAAATCCTATTTTGACCAGCTAAAATAAAAAAAAATGCTTCAGTAAAAATATTTAGCTTTATTTTATTTATATCGTACTCTTAACAGTACTTTAATATTTGTCATGACCATAGCTTGACTATAAACTTTATAAATGAAGAGAAAAAGTTCAAGTCCAGTTACTCAACTCCCACGACAAATATTCAAAAACTATTGAGTTTAATATGTGTAAAAAATAATAACAAACAAATGTATTTACTGTAGTAAGACATATTTTTGGTAAAAAAAACATTTTTACTATAAAAACTGAAAAAAAATTTGCAATCTTTAAATCACGTTCCATTTCATTCCACCTTAAACAGGCACTTTAATAATACGTCAAGATAGTGGATAAATTTAATAAAATTCACTTACATTCATTTAGTGAGAGAATAGGAAACCACACACGAGAAACTTTTCCACAACGTGATTTCCACTTAACCCGCCTCGGTGGCGTAGTTGGGTAACGCGCTAGTCGTGTTGAGCCAGACCACCAAGGACGGGGAGATCGAGGTTCGAATCTCGGTCGGGTGAACTGGTGGTTGTTTTTCCTAAATGGTTTTCCACTCTCCCTCCACGCAAATGCTGCTTCACTTCCTCTATATTCAACCTTCCCAATTCCTAATCCATTAGTGTAATTAGTACTTAAGCGTATAACCCGAATGGATAGTAAGACGCGGTGCNAAAAAAAATTCCACTTAAACTCTACCTTCCTCACCCTTGCCCAATTTTCCTGGTCAATGTGGCTGTTCTAGACAAGTAGCAAGATAATAATAACACGTTGAAAATAATTCAAAACTCGCTTGAATTCCCTGAAGTGAAATTGAGACTGACTGTACAGTGAGCATCTTGAGACTAATGTATTCAAGCGGCAGGCCCACATTACAGCCCTGGCCACAGATGAGAGCCAGGAGAGGGGGAGATGAATCGCAAGATGAAGCCGAGCCAAGCCGCAGCCCAACTTGGAGAATAAAGCACGAGCTAACACAATTATTACCGCACATCACGAACAGAACTCACTCCGGACTCTTACCCAGAGTAGAGGGGAGGGGGGCGGTAAACTCAAGATTGGGGTAACAGGGGGAAGTAATGTGTGAAAATAAGGGTTAAATATTGAAATCCTTTGAATTGATACAGATAAAAGATCAAATATGTTCATAAATGTCTAATAATCTATATGAGGAATATTTTTTATTGTATTATTATTACTATTATTTTTGTAAGAATATTATAAATTAGGTTTTAGCACATAAGTATTAAATGGATGTTCATTATTTTTAAGTGGGTTAAGTGCAAGAAAAGACAATGGCCTTAACTGCACCCAAATAAAAACTATATTATTTTTATTATTGTTATTAATCTATATTATTGAGATTAAAGATCGATTCAGGACCAGTTTTTAGAAAATAAACTTACAAAACAGTGGCGTTAAGATATATGGACATTAGAAATGATATAAGTATAATATTGACTATATCATTTTAGCTACTGACATCGGTGTGAACATTAACTACGCATGTCATGCTCATCTAGTTTGGTTTGGTGGTGGTGGAAAGGTCAGAATTCGAATCCCAGCCGGGTGTACTATGAATTTCTAAATGGCTTTCCATTCTATTTCCACACATATGTGGATACATTTTATCTAAATATTATGCTCTTGATCCATACCTATTTAGGGTAGTTAATTAACATGACTATACCCCGAAGGAATAGTGATGTGCTGGGAAAAAACTATTTATCCTGTGTTTTAACTTTCTAATCTAAAAACATTCTACAAATTAATCTAATAACCCTGCACCTTCGGAAATATTAAAAAATTTAAATTTAAAATTTAGCTATTGCTGCCATCTGTTAGAGAATCATGAGACACTTATAATGCACTGATAGTTATAGTTAAAAGAGATCACTATAATATTTATATTAATAAAAAAAATTGCTGAGGTTTGAGAAAATCGTAATCCTGGAAAATATGTGTAAGGTTTCCCAATTTTTTGCTTGTACCTTCACATTTTATAATAACTGTAAATTAGTATTTTTATTTGTAGTTTAGTAATTTATCTACAAATGTGGATTGATAATGTTATGGCTACTGTGAAGCATTGCATAAAGGTTTATAAACTAAAGGAGAAAGCAATTTTATGTTGTTCGTAAGAGTGCCTGAAAAGTGATCTTAGAGATACACTAAATGTATAGGTTGGACATAGAATTTTACGTGAAACTTGGGGAGTGTCACTCGTAAATCCTAGCTGATGGTCACCTTAAGCTTGATACAAGCCCCATACACATTAAACTGGCTTGGACACATCCCCAGAGTTTTTGAAACACCAGAACCATCATTCTAGTGTCCCGTTGTCAAGACAACATGACGCTCCTCTCGAACTGAATCGTCATCTTTAAACACCTTTTAAATCAACATAATTATTTATTACTACTTTTCTAACAGCTTTTTTCCGCTCGTCTGGAAAATACGCATTTTAATAATCATGCCCACAGGGTAATGATGAAGGCGGTAAAATTTAGAGAGAGAGAGTACCCACACTTGCGTGAAGGAATTTTGGAAAACTTTTTAAGGAAAACTTAACAGTACACCCGATTGCGGTTCAATCCCTGACCTTCCCATCATCGGCAAACCAGAGTTAATGAGTCTGACATTTGGTCTGCGCGCCCACCTATGCAGGATGTTTTACAACAAATAGTGAATAAGTAGAATTATAACTGCTCACTCAGGTACAATGTGTATTCTTAGATAGATGTGTCGAAAGTTTATGAAGGTAAAGGATGATCTGATTTAGGTTAGGTGGGGGAGGGGTTAATTTAGACTAGACCAGGTGGAGGGGGAAGTGGAGGGGTTAATTTAGACTACACTAGGTGGAGGGGGAAGTGGAGGGGTTGATTTAGACTAGACTAGGTGGAGGGGGAGATAGTAAGGAATGATTTATAAAAGGTGGAGGGGAATTTACTATATATTATTATCATACTACACATGTGTTCTGATCTGATTGTTTCATGCGTCAAGTTGTGACTTTTTAAACCTTTAATTAATATGATATTAATAATTATTAAATTAATCCAGAGTAATGAATTTTTTATGAAGACTTTTCTATTTTAGCTATTTATTTTTTCACGAATACAAAATATAGAAAAGGTATCGTGATGTCGAACAAATGAATCACAATATTTTGATAGTAATATTCTTTTTGAAGGCATTCGATTATTAAAAAAGAGTTTATATGCCCCACATAATATCATTGCTGAGGGAACTTCAGGTCTTATGGAGAGAAGCTTTATATTTGATTTCCTTCAGTTTACAGCTAGCTACCAAAACTCTCCTCACTTTCAGTTATGTTGGGAAGTGGTGTGCTGGAGTAAGAAGGAGCTACTGGCAGCCTCGACTAACCAACGTTGCGTTACTTGTCCTATATTTGAAGGGAGATTGATCACATGAAAATGAGAGAATGACAAAACGCTTTCCCAGGTAACCGTACAGTTCCCTGTACCGTGTGGAATGCCTTTTATCTAATAGGTGTGTGTTTTTGCACTTGCGCAGAGATTAAGCTATTGGTTTTCGTACTATTAATTTGTCTACAAAAAAGTGTAGGCCTACAATATGTTAAAAAAAAGTATATATCTGGAATTTTGCTGGATTTTACATTAAAATTAGACCAGAAACCTATTTATTTTTAATTTATTCTATTAAAAGCAAGTTTTAAATTATAATGACAGTTATTTTTTTAGACAGATATATTTATTTACATCTCTTCTAAGAATGTATTTAAAATTTAAAACTTGATGTCGTTTTATGTTACTAGGACATTTTACAATATTAATAATATAAACAAATTCCCACATAAAATTTTGTTTTACTCGGGTTTTTTTTTTCTGAACAAAAGTTGTGATAAAACATGAAGGGGTCACCAGGGTGCACTATAACATCAACCCTATATATATCCTCTTTCACCCTTCCAAATAACACAAGTATGAAACAAAATTGGGGCAGAAGACCACCAACACCTCCCCCCCCAAACCCTCGTACGTCGCTGGGCTCAACAGGAGAATATATGGTGCTATCCGTCATGCCAACGTTGAAAGTAAATTTCGTTGCCATAGCGACGGGTTTTTCACTGACACTCATATTGTTCTATTCATGTATGTGAGAGAACACATGAGCTGAAGGGTAGGTTTGTATCTAGGGAGGGAGGGTGTCATCACAGGGAGAGGCTAGGACAAGGGGTTTCGGGATTGGCAGAGGGTGGGATGAAGGGGGTGTTGTGTATTTTCATTAATTTGGGAACATGGCAATGTCAGTTACAGTTCTAAATGACTCTAAACGGTAGACTAGACTAGAGTAGAAATATTTAAGCTTCATGAAACGCTATCGAGATTATTTTTTTTTATAATGTGACTTTTGAAATACGAGTGCTACCAGGAAATTAGGTTTCAAATAAAAATTGCTTGAGTGATGCATTTGGTCCATTTATAAAAGGCAAGTTATTCAAAATGTGTCTGTGTTTAAAAAAAATAGGTCTGGGTGTCAGGGGTGGATCCAGATCATTTTCATAGGGATGTCATAATTATAAATAACAGTTACTTACAATGTTAGATTTCTGTTTAAAGCCATTTCTCATTCATATTTGATTTTATGTTTGTTTTAAACCGTGGTCAACATCCCTATTTTTAAAATCAGATAGTTTTTATAAACTATTTGGAGTGGCCCTCCTTCTAAACAATTTTTTTGAAAAATGGTTCACTCTAGACATTTTGAATAGTGTTTGCCTTTTTTAAAATTAGATTCTTTTATAAATTATAAAGCACCATTTAAAGTTTTACTCACCTATGCATTTTTGAAATTTGGATGCCTGTCGAAGCTATTTAGATTGATCTTCACCTTAAATTTTTAGGGTGGTTAGATATCTCTAGAAGATAATATTTGAAGTAGTCTTCCACCGAAAAATATTTTGAAAATTGAATTATTTCAGAAACTAGGCTATTTGGGGTGGTCCTCACCTGAAAATTCTTCAAAATTATATGCATCAATAAGCTATTTGGAGTTTTCCTTCCCTAGACATTTATGAAATTTGGATGACCTTGGAAGCTATTTAGGGCTTTCCTCCCCTGACATTTTCTGCCAGTTAGATAACTCTAGTCTAGTATTTATTTAAAGCGGTGTTCTCCGGCAAATTTGTGACAAAAGAATGCACCTAGAAGTCATTTGGAGTTTGATTTAAGGCCATATTTCAGCTTCATATTCGATAATATCGGAGGATTTGAAATATACCTATGGGGGGGGGGAATTTATTCCAGGGAGGGGCAAACTATTTCCAGGGGGTCAGAGTCCCCCACAGTTCCACCGCTCCTGCCGTCCACACATATTCTATAGTCGGTATTCGTGGATGAACTGCTCTCAGCGATGATTAGTCTTCTTTGATGTTTGGTAGTCTACCGTCTCTATGTGGAGCAATGTTCGTTACTCGCTATTAACGACAAATATTTTTACACGAAAACAAATATTTTTTCCACATTTGCGTGAGTCATAT
The DNA here is from genome assembly GCA_902151455.1 of Timema bartmani. Lineage (NCBI taxonomy): Eukaryota > Metazoa > Arthropoda > Insecta > Phasmatodea > Timematidae > Timema > Timema bartmani. The sequence continues at coordinate 10,500 of CABFWB010002978.1, read as the reverse complement.
CGAACATTGATTAAACGTTGAAGATTAACGGACGTATTCGAAAATTGAATAAACGTGGACGAACAACGCACATGTGGACCCGGTTTAAGAGATGTCTGCGCGTAAAAATACAAAAAATGGTATAATTTAAGTGTGTTGGATTTTCTTTCTAAAGTTTGAACTTTCATTTTGTGTTTTGTATTAATTTTCAAACTTTCAGAGGGGGGTAAACTGCCCCTTTGACCCCCCCACCCCCTCAAACCACGCCTGGGGCTGGCAAACCTTAGGAGATCGCACGTTGATCATTTTTGCTGAAATTATGTTCTGTACCAATAGGGCAATAAGATATTTTAGTAGCTAAATTGACTGTTGAAATAGTTCATTATAATAATGATTAGTTATTAATATAATTGTTGGTAGAGAACGTGGACTACTTGGCACCCGAACACAATATATTTAATTGTTTAGCTCTAGTGCTGAGATATAGCTGAGGCACGTGAATCCAAGGCGATCAGGCCGGTCTGGATTCAAACCAAGGACACCGGGAAGGATACAGCAGTGTGACGTCAGAGGTATTCATTTAATCTTATCAGTCAGTTTGGAAAGATTTCTAATTTAAAAAAAATGTTGTCAATAAACTACTTTTGATTTTGAAGTTAGAATTAAAATCAAGATTTTGTTTCAAGGCAAAACCATACAACATATAAATATAAGTATTGGACGTAATCCATTAAATCATTTCAACTGCAGCCCCAGATGCAAACAGACAGAAGCACAGACAGAAAGGATATACGTTTATGTAAAACCCAATTTTTTTAGTCTAAGGTCATATAAAACGTCAATATCCATCATAATCTCAAGGTCGAGAATGTTAACGATTACAACACATACTCTATATTAGAAAGAAAAAAGATAGGCTAAGTTGTCTACATTGTATCTATCTTATGTCCGTGATGAGCTAAGTGTATCCGACAGGGCAGGAAAAGAAAGTAAAGGCGATACATGAACTGAATAATCGCACCCCGAACTTGAAAAGAAGAGAAATTTCACTCGTATGGGGAGGGTGGGGGGATGAAATATTACCGGACTTAAGACCTCACGAGCCTGGGGCTCACTACAAGACGTGAGGAGTATGCGGGAGGCTCTATAAATCATGGAGTCTCCCTCCTCCCTCCTCCCATTACAAGTCCGAAACCGTTAACCATCCTCCTAAATCAATCCGCGAGTAAAACTATAGCAAGCTTACCTAGGATCATGAGTTACAGGATTATACTGTAGGTCTCACACGAGAATGATCAAGAAGTTTCGTGAACATAATACAATACTCGCTAACTCCCTTATCGCATTCCATTTAATAATACTTTATATTTAAGGGCAGTTACAGCGTCAACAGGTCTTTCAATACTTCCTGAATTGGATAACTATTTATATTAAACTAATGAAAATTGGCTACAAACAATTGTTTGGAATAGGATTACCAATAAATAAATTGATAATAATTGTAAATAAATATAGATAATATATAAAATAATGAGGACTGAGGTAACTAAGAAATATAGTTGACATCGGTAATATGCTCTTATTTGAAGGACTGATATAATAATCTCTTTCAAATTTATATTATAATCAGTAATACATTGTACCAATATGTGTTATCACTTTTTAAGATCCACTAATTTTTAGTCAAATTAAATGAGTAAAAATAAGCTAATCTCTTAAATAATGTACTTAGATCTAATCAACGTCTAGTTTGTAAAATAAACGTATACAGCCGCTTCTTGTATACATAATACATTCCCGAGAATGTACACATTGGTCATATAATACATTCACATGCTAAAATATTTCCAAAGAGCTGAAGAATATTCTGCTTAATGCTTCATACTTAGCACCGCGTCTTACTACCTGTTCGGGTATACGCTTAGGTACTAATTACTCTTGTGAGTTAGGAATTGGAAAAGTTGAATTTAAAGGAAGTGAACCCGCATTTGCGTGGAGGGAGAGTGAAAAACCATTTAGGGAAAACCACCCCCAGTTCACCCGACCGAGATTTGAACCTTGATCCCCCCGTCCTCGGCAGTCTAGCTCAACACGAAACTAGTGCGTTAGTCAACTACGCCACTAAGGTGGGCAAGATATATTATGAAATATCTCTTTATCGTATAATAATAATCATTCTAATAAAGTAGGAAGGAGAAAGGAAGCATTTGAGTGATATCAAACCGTATTTGCGTGGAAAGTAGAATGGGAAACCTCTTAGGGAAAACCACCCTGAGTAGACCCAACCAGGACAACAATCTTCCCGTCGTCAGCAGATCAGTCCAACATGTGAGTGACGTCACAATCTTACCGTCGTCAGCAGATCAGTCCAACATGAGAGTGACGTCACAATCTTCCCATCGTAAGCAGATCAGTTCAACATGAGAGTGACGTCACAATCTTCCCGTCGTCAGCAGATCAGTCCAACATGAGAGTGACGTCATAATTAGGCAACTGAGGTGTGTTATTGTTTAGATCTTAGCGTTTACTAGAATGGGAAACCTCTTAGGGAAAACCACCCTGAGTAGACCCAACCAGGACAACAATCTTCCCGTCGTCAGCAGATCAGTACAACATGGGAGTGACGTCACAAGCTTCCCGTCGTCAGCAGATCAGTCCAACATGAGAGTGACGTCACAATCTTCCCATCGTCAGCAGATCAGTCCAACATGTGAGTGACGTCACAATCTTCCCGTCGTAAGCAGATCAGTCCAACATGAGAGTGACGTCACAATCTTCCCGTCGTAAGCAAATCAGTCCAACATGAGAGTGACGTCACAATCTTCCCGTCGTCAGCAGATCAGTCCAACATGAGAGTGACGTCATAATTATGCAACTGAGGTGTGTTATTGTTTAGATCTTAGCGTTTACTTCTGGTACATTCTAAGCATTTAATACACGTTCCGTAATTTAAAAAAAAATTAACACTGCGTCTTACTACCCGTTCGGGTTATACGCATATGTATATACTAACTACATTACTGTTTTAGGAATTAGTAAGGTTTAATATAAAGGAAATGCACCCATATTTTCCTATAGGGAGAGTGGAAAACCATTTAAGAAAGAGCCCTTTCAGTGCAACTGATTGGGATTGAACCCTAATCTGTAATTTTTGTTATTTCTCTTCTCAGATGAATACATAGTCATACACGTTTCAAGAGTATAATGTATATTATTACAATAAACAACATGCTACTATCGGTGTTGGTGATCGCATGGTCTAAGCTGTAAGGTTTCATTTTCGTAATATACCGGATTGCCAATGATGGGAATGTTGGGGGTCAAGTCTCTGCTGGTTGCACTAGTTAATGTTTTTCCTAAAATATGTTCAACTCTCCATAACAAAAATGTGGGTACATTTTCATCAAATTATGCCTTACTTACACATACGCCAAATGTGTAAGCATTCGAATAGCTGTGACGCGTAGTAAGACACTGTGATAGCAAAAATAATATACTACTCACTTATTCAGCTCGATGATAATGGAAGCACTGGACTTACCTAGAAAGAAAGAAAATGAAAATTAGTCAAACGTTTGATAACACCATAATTTGTATACATTCATTCTATTTGTAAGCTCTAAGTCTTGTGTCTAATTAATTGTGATTAATTGAAGGATGAGGGACTGGGCTTTGCATTTGTTCTAAAATTAATTAGGTTTGTAAGTCTAGTTCTGATATAATCAATTGACTTAGAAAGTTTATGTTAAGAACTAATAATAAAATAATTATATTTAATTTATGGCAAATATGAATTTTTAATCAAGTTTAAATATTATTGATTACTTTAATTTTAGTACAACTTTAAAGCTATATTTAGCATTTACAATGAAGTTCTAAGTTGGATACAAACATTAATGTATGGCTGTTAAGACTAAATATACATTCATGTTATATTAATTTGCACTTGTCTCTTCTCATAATACACTTTAGTCACTTCTGATTCAATACAATTAAACACGTATTTAAAACAATCAATCTTTTTAATGTATTCTATTTTTATATTTTGGTTAAACGTGTATTTATTTTGAGGTAATAAGCATCAGATTGAACTTAATCTTAGATTAAAATGATCGAAATTGGAAGGAAAAAACACTTTTTTTTTTACCAGTTAATCATTTGAACTTAATTTCTGTAAGTTGGTTACTTTTGGAAATAAGTTTTTTTATTTAAATTAACTATCATATTCCTCCACATTTGTATATTTCAAAACTACTGTAGGAAATCTACTCATTGAAGGTCGTTAACTATTTTAAAACTTTAATATATTTAGTTAAATAATATTTTATCTAAATTTATGAACTATACAAACAAGAGAGTTAATTAATAAAAAAATCATAAATAGATTATAGAAGTGATAAAAGGTGGGCTTCAACTGGGCCCACCAAAAAGTGATGAAAATAGGAGCGATCCACTCTAACCTCTAGTATTCAAATGAGGATCTATTTGACGGCCGAATTGAACTGACAAGAGCAGATACGGCCCAACACAATGGAAGTGTCGACACACATTCCAACATGTCTGCTAGTAGACGAACTCTGGAATTAAACGCAAATACGGTGTTTAGTTAACACACGTGAACGCGGGAAAGTTGAAGGTGTGAGATGGAAAAATGTTCAATTAATTTTAGCAAGAAAAAATGTAAAACCGTTTAAATGGATCATAGGCAGTCGAGATATTACAAAAATTAAATTTATCCTAAGGATTAGAAACATTATAAAAATGACGCGTCAGTGTTTGAATGGTTTACTTTATCACCCTCGTGTTAGACTGGATTGCAGGTTACAGGGAGACCGGGGCTCGAATCCAAGTTGGCTGAATCAATAAGGTTTATTTCTTTTATTATTTCCCACTCTCCTACTTAGATGCAGGTACATTATCTCCAACATGATACCTTCATCATTACTTTTCTTCTTGAGTAATGAATGTATTATGATGCCCCAAACATTTACTAAGACGCGGTGAGTAAATACAGTAAATGGTACGACACAATCGTACAAACGTTCTTATAGGGCCTATAGTATATTATAGGTTGGATTTTCTTTTACCAACTTAGGTTTTCACTTCTAAGTAACCTTTCCTCTTAAAATCTTCTAATATCTTTCTTATGTAAGCTAACCTCAAATTATTTAAAAAATCATACATTATTATTAATCAATTAAAATAACCCCCAGATATTAATTATCATCATTAAAGTTTTTTTACTTTTAAAAAAAAAATATCAGTATACTATTTTTTTAAATATAAATTTACATACCCATACATTTTTATCACAGCCATTTAATATATTTAAAGGTTTCAAGTTTTCAAAAATCAATCATCAGTATTTACTCATAAACGAATTATTTCCACAATAAAAGTAGACAGTGCTATTTTTCACGTCATACATTTCCCAGATAGCCATTTTTAAAACAAAATAATTTGAGTCATTTTTTATAGAACAAAATTTAAAAATATCATCAGTTAATTACCGTTTGACAAATTTCCTCCCGCCAAACACTCCCAAGATATGCATTTAATAAAATAAATATATATATATATTCGTTAAACTCAATTTTTTTGAAAATAGGTGATTAGTAAAATCCCTTAAGTCAAAAATATGTCCTAAGCTATGAACATATTACATGTAAATATCAAGTATGAACAAAATCAATTTACCTATTTCATCTCGAGCTTAAGGGGCAGACAGACGGAGAGAATGATTCAAATGGGAACCGCCAGAATCGCATGAAGCCCTCTATTCGGTTTGGTGAAACATAAAACGTTAAGATTTATCATGATCTCGAAGTAGAACATTTTAACGATATCAATAAATAATCCAATAAGTTCCAATAAAGATTTTATAAAGATTTCAGTTCTCTTCTCATACTAATGTATTATTATCCACAACGCTTGACGGTTGAGTGCAAAACTGTCAATAAAGAAACACTAATAATAATAATAATAATAATAATAATAATTAGCACAGCGTCTTACTACCCGCTCGGGTTATACGCTTAAGTACTAATTACTCTAAAAGGTTAGAAATTGGGAAGGTTGAATTTAGAGGATGTGAACCCGCATTGCGTGGAAGGAGAGTGAAAAACAATTTAGAGAAAACCACCCCCAGTTCACCCAAGTAAGATTCGAACCTCAATCTCCCCGTCCTAGGCAGTCTAGCTCAACATGAAACCAGCGCGTTAGTTAACTACGCCACCAAGGCGGGTAGTAAATAAATAAATAAATAAATAAATACGGAGCTCCTAGACTTGATATGTTAATACTTCAATATTATATCAAGGCCTATATGAATATATCTCTTATGTCTCAGTGATCCGAGTCTCCATTTGCCCACCATCGACAAGCAACTTTGACAATAAGAGAGAAACACTCGGGACATTAACCTACCTAAGGAAAACAAGTAGTCATATATCTACTAACACCAAATTAAAAAAATATATTTTGTTTTAATTTTTAACCTAACACTTCTAAAGCCATAACTGTCTGTATTTATTTAACCAGTGGTGAGTTATATAAAATAATTTTGAAACCATAAACTAAATCACAAGAAGCGCAAAGAAGCTGTGGTGTGCTTTCCAAAATACTTACAACAAACAGACACATGTGTGCTCCTTATTGAAAAGCCATATGTTTTTGTAGTGGTGAGATATTTCTGTACGCACACGCATGGATATTTTCGGTACGCACTTGTGGTGGTCTTCACCCTATGCCCTCCCCCTTTCGGCACTCAAAAAATAATCTATTAATACAAACCCTTTAAAACCATGTACAGAACACTCAAGAAATGTAGATATCTCAGAATATGGGAAAGAAGATTGTGTACCGTGCATAGTGCCTTAAAGTTTGTATTTAAATCTAAACATATAGCATTTAACTATACAACACGAAGCTTTCTAGGCAGCTTTCACACGTGACACTTTTTGCCGTCGCCGTGGACGGCGTGCACCATGAATAAAGATAGGACGTTGTGCCTGGTTAAATTCCTTTCAATTCCCTCGTTCTGCTACAGTTTGCTAACATGAACCAAAGGAAGCAGTTGTGTATGTCTTCTTATCATCCAACGTCTCGAATTCTAGGTTGATTAAAACACAAACTTACTTCCAGGCTGATGAGGACTCAGTTGGAAATGTATACCCCTCTAAGCTTCTGTCTCAAAGCTCTATTTTAAAAGTTCCGGAAGCCATAATGTCCACTCAACACAACGGACAACGCGAGACTCAAGCTAGCGACGCCGTGTGTACCAAAGACGAAATACCGTGGCGTGTGAAGAGATTCATTTAGACACAACGTATCTCGACCATTTCGGCGCGCCGTTCACGGCGTGGTGTCCATTCCTAGATACGCCGTAGCTACCACGGCGGCCATCCATGGCACTCTAACGTTTCGTCAGGTGTGAAAGCTCTCATATAAACCTGTGTACTTCGATAGTCACGACATTATACCTGCTTCCACGGCGACGCTGAAAAACCATCACTTGTTAAAGCCGCCTAACAGCATACGACTTACAAATCAACCCTAACAAGGTGTCAAGCTCGTTATTGACTGGATGATTGGGAACGTTATAATCAATCACATTGGCGGCAAGTGGACTAAAGTTCACGATGATATAATCTAGTGGAGACTGCGACGAGAAGGTCGAGGTAAGATATAGGTTTTTTCAATCACTTTTCTTCGCTTATGTGGATGCACTTTTTCTAAGAAAAACTTACTCATCTTTATTCCTTGGATAGAGAAATTTATAGACATAGTGATGAACGTAATAATAAAATTATAACAAATTAATTAAACACAGAACTTCAGAATTAAATCTTGTTCACCCGTTTCGGTGGCCGCATGGTCCAAGGTGCTAATATCTCAGTAGACTAAACTGTCAATGAAGGGGAGCTCGAGGATCGAATATCGATCAGGTCTATTGAGGTTTTTTTAAAAATGGTTTTTTACTCTCTCTCCACGAAAATGTAGTACACTTCCTATAGATATAGCCTTCCTTATCCCTAAAAACATTATCCTAATTAGTACATATAAGTATACCCCGAACGGGTAGTAAGACGCGGTGCTAATAACAACAACAAAGTCTTACCAGTAGCTCTGTGAACAATATATCTCGTTCCCTCCAAGTTATTACCGTTACTACAGTCTTAAAATTTATCTTTGGACTTAATGTTAAGATATTTCCTATAATTTCTCTTGAGATTTGACGTGAATATTTGTCCTTGTTTATCAAATCAATACTATAGGCCTATTCAATAGTAATACTATTTTTTATAGAGGATAACGATGGTTCACATAGTTTAAGATGCCACGCAGACTTGCAATATATGTAAAAATATATATAAAATATACACTCAAGGTATGCGATGGATTGCTTAAAATATTGAACTTAAATCAGTTGAGATGAGCTATTAAAACCAAAAACAATTCAAGCGGCCACCGTATTGAAACGGATAGCCAGATTGCAAAAACATTTACTAACGTAGTTTGGCCTAGGTCACATATTATAAGGATACAATTCCCTTGTTTGTGGCCTAGGTTCAAAGAATGTTCCTGCCAAATTTAGATAAAATCTGTCCATACTCTATCATGGAGCAAACAACCGGTCGGACAAACCAAATGCCAAATGGTCAAGTTAAAAGAGGACCTCGTTATGCTCGGTCAATAAATGGTACGACAAAATCGTTTATGCTTTCTCATAAACTCTATTATAGGTTGGAACAACGTTTTCAAAAATTGGTGAAAACCAAGCTTCACTTTAAAAAAAACACAGAAAAACAAGTATATATTAGTAATTATTATGTTAAATACTTTCCAGGTACTCATTTTGAGCAGAACTGAAATGTGGTCATGAGAGGAGTTTTAAGCCAATCACAAGATGTCAGTGTAATCCATGCTGCCAACTTGGCGCGAATTGAAATAAGCTCGGTTTTGTCGGTTCTTGATCACGTGATCCGCTTGTGAGAGTCAACATACTCTCTACTAACTGACAATACATAGTGCGCATGCGTGGTACAACTAGAGACAGGCCAACCACCACGCAGTGTGTTAAAGCGACTTAAAACAACAGTAAAACACATTTTAAAATTTGAATAGTTGTAGGTTGATTCGTATTGATTTGTTATGTGGCGTCAAAACCCTCGCCATTAGTGGCAATAAACTAAAATATATGATAGTTCAATCCTAAACGAAACATGTAGTTTCTAGTTTTGAAGTAAATTATGAACTAACTTTTTGGCGCATGTAAGACTCAAGCTTTGTACGGAAAGAAAAACCCCGTCCCTTCCCATGACGTCATGGCCACTGTTAGTAAGGGAACATATCCCCAACGTGACGTCATTAACCCCTGAATATTATACATGCAAGGAAGTATGTATGCGGCATGTAAATTAACCACCTGCATGTCACAGGGAATTGTGAGCCGGTTAGTGTGTACCTACAGACGACACGTTTCCAAATCTCCCCGGTGGTGGGTTGGTATTCCTGTGTCGGACACTGTGGCACTGCTAATGTCACGTTACCAAATCTCCCTGGTGGTGGTTGGTATTCCTGCGTCGAACATGAGGTAAAGGGTTGTTTCCATATTGTGTCCTTGCTGTAAGACAATTAATACGTACACCTGGGGAGGGGGCTATCAAATCGATTGGATGCCCAGGTCACGACGAACGGCATTTAGAAGGGAAAAGTTCTAAGCTGAGTAGCATGGTCCGGATTTTGATTATACTAAATATTGTTAAAATATTGTATCTAAAATGACACTATTTTATAAATAAAAATAAATGGTACGGTGCACCGCAAAGAATTCCCCCTGCTTTTATCTTAAAATGGACCTTTACTAAAAACTTGTAAGATTTCTGATACGAAATATACAGACACACAGACGGACAGGCAAACAAACAGATGACCACAATACCTTCCCTCCGAGGTGTCGAGAGAAAGTAAAAATGACATAGCCCTAGTAAATACTTTTTACTAAATTAATTTAAATATGACAGAGACCTCTTTTAGCCATAATCTAAAGTACTTTAGAAAAAGGTCTTACCATTCTCTAAGAGATGGCAGAACTAACCTAATTTGAGTAAAAATTAAACTTTCACCCCTTTTCCCTGTACTCTTCAAATTGAAATTAAAAATTAAAGCAGCATGTGATGAAAAATATTTTGTAACTAAACTCTAAACATGAACATAAATTTACTAATACTGGATTAAAAAGCAATTACTAGCCCTTCCCTACTCAACCTTTTTCAGTTTAGTTGCAGTGGTCGACCGAGAATGGATTTTTCAACAATGCAAATAAAAAAAGGCTTAAAGTTAATTTGAAGATTACATTAGTTTCTCAGTTCGACAGTAATTGTATTTAATTTAAAAACGCTTAATGTTAAATGTTTGAAATTAATACATTCACAATACATCGATTATATCCATATAATTCAACAAAAATGCCTAAAAACGACTAACTAGCAACGTTAAGCAAGAAATGTGTCATATATC
>CABFWB010002977.1:31962-91497 GCA_902151455.1 Timema bartmani | reverse complement strand
ATTCATTCTCTTTTATTGACTTTTAAATTTATGGTCTGGGGTTTGAATGTTGTAGTTATTCTATAACTATTGGTTAAAGAACATCTCCAATAACCAATACACTGGAGTTAAATATTAGCTTTCGGATTTTTCAGAAAATTATTGTACACACGTTTAATTCTTTAAAACTAAAGGAGTTTAATTTTGGTACACTTCATAGCCGTCTTACCTTTACTGATTACATTATGGCCCTATCTTAAAAGCTACACCCATAGTGTAAACAAGCAAGGTAAGCGTTCTATCTTTCAGGGTAAACGAAGGGTACTTTTAATTCGAGGGTTATTAACAATTTAAGATAAATATATAAAGAGGGTGGCTTAAAATAAATGTCCCCACATTAGGGTGACCCGCTTCGGTGGCGTAGTTGGCTAACGCGCTAGTTTCTTGTTGAGCTAGACTGCCGAGGACGGGGAGATCGAGGTTTGAATCTCGGTCAGTTGAACTGGGGGTGGTTTTCCTAAATTGTTTTCCACTCTCCCGCCACGCAAATGCGTGTTCCCTTCCTCTAAATTTCAACCTTCCCAATTCCTAATTCATTAGTGTAATTAGTACTTAAGCGTATAACCCGAACGGGTAGTAAGACGCTGTGATAAATAAAAAAAACATTAGTATGGAAAGAGAATGGAAAAAAATCACACGTCGAAAATCACCCCTAACGTACCGGGTTGGGATTCTATTCTTGCCACACACACAAACACCCTTCCACCCCCGTCAAAGGTGCATTGTGAGTCTGACGCTTTAGACAGCTCGGCCAATGCCACAAGTAATGGAAATGTTAAAAGTAACTTTCTAAATATTGGAGCATTATCAGAGCGATTACTTATTACAGGACAGCTATCGCCAGAAGTGGCTCTGTCGGGTTACGATGATAATATTGTAATAGCCCTGACATATTTGGTAGAGTAATTCAAACATCCGCGCCTGGGAACGAATCAGATCCACATAGCTGTATGGTTACCCGCTTCTTTGGCCGCATGGTCTAAGGCGTCGCACTCGCAATAGACTGGCTGCCTATGGTTGGCAGATCCGGGTTCGATACCATTCGGGTCTACTAAAGGTGATTTCTCCTAAATGGTTTTCCACTCTCCCTTTACGAAAATGCAGGTACACTCACTCTAAATTCAACCTTCCTAATCTCTAACACATTATTGTAATTAGTAGTACATAGGCATATAACCCGAACGTGTAAAAACACTATGTTTAACTATTTTTGTTCAAATTAGTTTACCGCTATTTGCGTCCGCATACATCTCTAATTAAAAATAAAAACTCTGTATTCGCGCATGCGCATCCAACTCGACGAACATTTCTATTCACAGACACTCTTGACTCCCTCACGCGCGGCGTCTTCATATCTTGGTATACGGGAGGGGGGGACTAGGCGTTGAACTCGTGGGGGAGGGGGGGAGTGGGGGTCCTCTCACAGGAGGTTTACATTAGCGGACCAACCCCTCCCTTTTCTCATCCCTCTGTATTATGAGAAGATGGAGGGGTGATGATGAAATTACAAAGGCAGTACCTCAGATTCCCTCTAAAACGAGTAGCTATCTTGTAGGAATATTAGAATAGCTTGAAAAAATGACACCTAGACACAGGAATCGAACCGGGGACCTTTGGCTTAGCGTGCCAATTCGCTACCACTGAGCTATCCATGGATCGTCCCGTGATTAGGGTCATTCTTCACTCATATTTGAAGGCAGAGTCTGTGATGGGCATGTGGATATAATCGGATACTAAGAGCTATCATTATAATGACAACCACCAGCGACTCAGTTGGGGCTATATGCCACCAATAGTACAATTTCATTGTACATTGCAAGCAAATGAAGATGACTTAGATCGGCTGTAACTTAATCATAATATCATATTCGAATAACTTAAAAATTGACACCTAGACAAGGGAATCGAACTAGTTGCCTTCTTCCATCTTGTTGGAATATGACGTCAAAAAACCAGGGGTGACATGAACGGAGATAAAAGTTTCGCCTGGTCTGGTTTGTCAGTGAAATTTTTATCACCGCGTCTCACTACCTGTTCAGGTTATACACATATGTACTAATTAAGAATTTATGCAATTATCCATAAGGAAGATTTATTGGAAGCTTTAGGAAACTTTTTAAATTAACTTTTTAATTGAGTAATCAGACTTTTTAATTGATTAAGCAAATGAAAATTTCCACAATGCCCAAATTTAGTGACTTTTAGTCAATGTTTTTGGTCAAAAGTGGGCTTCCTATAATAATCAGTTTTTTTTATAAAATAACAATAACAATATATTCCCTGATTTGGTAGAAAAACCCTTTTTGGAAGGTCTTTCATCCTACCAAAATACTACTATAAAGTAGGATTTTGGTATGAAAAAGAACTTTCAGAACTGTCTTCCTACCAAAATCAGGGTATAGTAGAATGTGATGAATGTTGACTGAAAATCTGTATTTCCTTAAAAGCCCTTCTTAGCAGAATTCCACTATAACAAACCAAACAAAATTTCAGTGGTTCCGGCGATGATTCATAGTTTTTTTTTTTTTACTTGTCTCTGTTCTGACTTGGCAGCCATTTTCGGAAAGACACTCTGTTCCATCTAAAGAAAATATACTTCATTCAGCAAGGCAAAAAAAAAAAAATCATTATGGCTTTGCCATGAAGAGTTTTGATAAAAGAGGAAGTTATGTATGTATATACTTCACTCAACTTGGGTTATATAAAATAAATAAGCACTAAAGGAAGTTTATATATATATATATATAAAAGAGTGATAATTCAAGTTATTTATTTTGCAGAAAAAGGAAACTGTTTTTTTTTGTGTGTGTGTGTGAAGCACAAACATAATAATTATGTGTGTGGTGGTAATACATGATATACTGTTTGTATCTCGATTGGATTAATTTATTTCTCGCGTTTTCTTGCCTCATAAGAGAAATATGAAAGCATCGGTACGTTTTAAGTGCCTGGGGTTTGTTTAATACTATTGAGAAAAGGCGAGAAAAGGTAAGTGTTTTTGCAGTGTTTATAGCAAAACATATTTTTGGTCAAAATAAATAAAATATTGCTTCAGTTCAAACATAAGAGTTTAATTTTCTTCACATGGCGACCTCAACAGTTGTTGAATATCTGTCAAGAGCATAAGCTGCATTAGATGAGAAACATTTTAAATGAAGAGAAAAAGTTGTTATTAAATTCCAGGACAACCTTGAAAGATGGTCAAGAAATGTTGATATCACACCATGTGAAGAAAATCAAACACTATGGTTCTTCTTTAGAAATATTTTATTTATTTTGAACCAAAAAAATATTTTGCTTAAAAAACTGCAATAGTACTGCCCTTAATTCGCATTAATTTTACTCTCACTTTAATTACTTTATGTTTGTGGAAATTCACTCGTATTCTCTTGTAAAGAAGGTCGTAAACATATACCTTAGGGCACGTGGCTGGTATTTGAAATTTGGATTATATCAGTCAGCAGTGGACCTGTGGGTTAAGACGTCACACACCTCGTCCGGCCAGATTTGTTGGCGCTAGAATCTCGGTCGAATATCTCTCCACTTTCTTAAATTGTAAATGCTGGTACAAGCGGTCTAAACTATACCGTCCTCATTCCTACCTTATCAGCGTGTGAACAATATGAAATTCAATTTTCATAGGAAATGACTTAAAAAATATCATCAACATCGATCATATTGATCAACATTGATAACATTTTAATACTATTATTAGTGTTATTTTATAGGTACTAATACTTTCTATCAAAATCGACAGGTGCAGATCACATGACTTTACTATGAACACATAAAGACTATTTTAAAGGTCAAAATAGTTTCTACCTATCAGAATCTGACTGTAGGTGGCAGAAAAAAGTACAATATTCTGGTAAAAAATACACCGTTAAAAACACGACCGGGTTCTGTTCTGTGTTTTCCTATTCATAAAAAACAATAAAACTAAACTGTCCTACTGTACTTTGGAGACTCTGCCAAAGAAAATAGCACTGGCTGTAAACATCCTTTCCCCATTTCCAGAAAGACGTAAATCATATATTTCTATCTATCTGGACCTTCTCCTCTTTTATACCCTCACCTTTTGCGAAAAAAAAAAACACCGCAAGGAAATGTAAATCTGTGCGGATCCTTTTTAAGACTGAACACGTGCGGCGCGTGTTTCAACACCTAGGGATAACAAACAAGACAGAGGTAGTTCTGTTTATATTCTGGTTAGTGTACAGTGAGTGGCTGCCTGCCTGCCTCTGGTTTATACTAATAGAGCTTTATCCATATCCGTCCTTGCCCAAGTTTAAACTATGTAGTGTCCGTGTCATAAATCTGCCTCCTATACTGTCACTGGTCTGCACTCTGTATTGCTCTCAGTTTGCCTCCTATACTGTCCCTGGTCTGCACTCTGTACTGCTCCCAGTCTGCCTCCTATACTGTCCCTGGTCTGCACTCTGTACTGCTCCCAGTCTGCCTCCTATACTGTCACTGGTCTGCACTCTGTATTGCTCTCAGTCTGCCTCCTATAGTGTCCCTGGTCTGCACTCTGTACTGCTCCCAGTCTGCCTCCTATACTGTCCCTGGTCTGCACTCTGTACTGCCCTCAGTCTGCCTCCTATATTGTCCCTGGTCTGCACTCTGTATTGCTCTCAGTCTGCCTCCTATATTGTCCCTGGTTCTACACTCTGTTTTGTCCCGAGTCTATACTCTATCCCAGGATGTATTGTATCAGAATGCCATCCTGCAAACATTTGCAGTTCAATTTGATTTCACTATTTAATACATCCCTCATATTATTTGCTAATTTGAACCATTCAGAACCTCACTTCATTAATGTCAATTCAACCAAGAAAAGAAACAAATTTCATTGTATATGTTAAAGAATATATTTGAATATGTTATGTATATATCCTCCCACTTATATCAAAGAGTAGTAATTTGTAAGTGAAGTAATATTTTCGCCTATCCCCTTTTCTCTTTCACAAATTGAGAAAACTCTGCTTCAATCTTTGATGGTTTGTATAAGGATTTACCATATTTTATGGATTAGTCCTATTTCTAGGTTAGTACAATAATTTATGGAAGGTTGGGGTTTAGTGTGCAGTACTGGGTTAAGTTAGTTCCCGTTCATTGTGATTGGATTGTTATTTTATATTAGTTTGTATAATTGTTACTGCTATGATATATTTAATTGTTTGTTACAAGCTGCGAAATAACATTTACAGGACGTACACACATGATGGTAAGTTTATGTGGTATTATTAATATAGAGCTAAGACTTATTTCATAAATACATAATAAACTTGTATCTATATGGCACCACACAAAAGTAAACAAATTAATTTACATAATTTTAAATAACTCTATACCCACCTAAAAATATACCCTTTTTTTAAAAAAAAATTCCTCATCACTATCAAAACTTGTATGATTGTTGAAGGTATTGCTTCATTTACTCTCTACACAATAACACAGTTCTGTACAGGGGTATGCCACTTTTCCGACAATAATATTTTACTAAGTGACAACCTGTTTTACAAGAACTTTTAAGAAGACTGGTGATTGCATCCGGCGCTGGAGGGTTTGAGCTTCTTATTGGAAGAAGTGTAGTTTTCTCGTCAATTCCTTACCATCCAAAGTTTACAGGGTCTGGGAGACTCTGATGACTGTTACAAGCTGTAATCCAGATCTTAGAAATATATTGTACCCTGTGAATGTGTGGTAATGGAGAACCCATGGCTTTAGATTTGATTAAAAGTACTAGTGAAGGATTTACTTTTGGGTCTTTGATTTATAAAGCTGGCACACAAACTTTTCTAGTCCTCTCACCGTTTCTTCATTTGGCATATCGAGTTTTCCAAGGCATGTACAATTTTGTAGCATTTCATCATCATATCGGTCTTTTAGTTCTCGTTTGTTGCTTCCGACTGTCCCAAAAATATATTTCAAATGCCAGCCTAATTTCATTCATAAGATTTTGCAATATTGGTAACTCTCTCCAAGAAAACTCCTGCAAAGTCTTTACATATTCTGATTTTATGACTTTTGATTGTTGAATTAATAAGATTCATTCCATCTAATATTACAACACTTTCATTGTTACAATTAGAAGACACAGAAAGGTTTACCTCCGCCATTTTACGTGGTGTGCACATAGCTTCTTTCTGTCTGAAAGCCTTAGCCACCGATAAAAGTGTTCCATCTGCAGCAAATAAAGACCGCTGAAAGATCCCAAACTCATATTTACCAATACAATCTCGTAAATTAAGTTTGGTCGACTTCTTGCAATCATAACGAACTGCTGCCAAATTTTTCTTTATTCTTGAATATTGATTAGCCTTGTGTTTAATCAAAATGTTTGCTTTCAAGTTTGTGTGCTTGAATGTAGCAATATCTCCTTTCTTCGGACGATCCAAGATATTCTTCTTACTCTCGGTCAGTTTCTACCGGACAACATTTTCAACCATAGCTTTACCACTTTTGTCTCTTTTTTATAACGACAGTCAATCGTGAATATTTCACCCACAACAGCTTTTATAAACAAGTTATATAAATATGTTTTTCCAGATGCGAAAGATTGCCAAAAAGTAAAAAAAAAACAACAAAAAACACAAACAACTTCCTTTAGAAGTAAGAAGTTTTATATATTTATTATGAGTGTAACTTACTAAGTATAGAAGTTTTAATAATGGGGTCTTAAGATGAAGTATTTCTCAACTATGCCCTATACAACTAAGTCATAGAGAATGGTTGAGATCCAAAGCAGCTTCAGGAAAGAAATGAGCTTTGATTTAATCCCATAGAAATACAATTTTAGATGATGTTTGGACTGAATACATTTTATTGTGCATATTTATTAATATTATTAAAAATGGTTCAAACACTTTTTATCAAGGAATGTAGTCTACCCATTAATATAATTAATTGAAATTAATAAATACATATCAGGTAGCCTAGTGATTGGCAATCCTGTGATTGAAGAATCATTATGATGTTTGTGCGATTGGCCCTCTGTTAAGTGTTAAATTACTGTTCTGGGGCCTGGTTGTTAAGTTCACCATATAATTATGATTGGTTCTGATCCACCAAGAAGCAGTATTAGAGCTCTAAAACAAATTTCACTTGAAAAATTGAATTTTTTTTAAGGATGTGAGTCTCATCCAAAATTTTCTGGAATCCTCACATCTCAAATATCCTTAAGGAAATGAGGGATTTGAGGATTCAAGGTCCCCATCCCTAATTGTGATTAATTATCTTTGATTCAATGGTCATTCCACTATAATTCATACCAATTTAATACTTAGCTTAAAGATTGAATGAATTTTTTTTTATCAATGTACCACTTATCCGTCAAAGTTGGTAATGTCAGCTTGAATTTGAACCTCTAATGTGAAGTTTTGTTGATGCTTGATATAATGTTTGTGTGGTTGCCCGTACTGCAGGAGGAGTTGAACCGAGGCAAGCCCAACTGGGAGCACCTGAACGACGAGCTTCACGTCCTCATCACGGTGGAGGACACGGAGAACAGGGCCAACCTCAAGATGGAAAGGGCGGTGGAGGAGGTCAAGAAACTGCTCATTCCCGTGAGTAATAAGCACCTCCGTATCAGCTTCCCTTTCATTGGAGGATACATTGGCAGTATGGGGTCTGGTTGTTGGTTTTCAGACTCTAGTAGCCTGTGCAGAGGCGTGAGGGGCTTGGAATACTCTTGGTTTTAAGACACAGGATAGTTGGGTAAACCCGCACAGACAGGCACGTGTCTAGTCTAGGTTGTCTGTGAAGGGGAGGTAGAGTTTCAAATCCCAAGCTAGGTGTGTACTAAGGTGATTTTTCTTGAATGATTACCCCGGCCCTCTCTCCTTTATTTCTTTCTTTATCTTAGCAGCATCCCTGTCTCATTCCTCTTCCTATCTCTACACTGTTGGCATCTCCATCATTTAGCCTTACCCTCCCACAGTGTCCCAGGTACAGGTTTACAATCAGCCTTTTGTCCCTCCAGTTGATGCCAACCTTCTTGGGTATTTCCATCACTTTCTTCCACTTGACTCTATCAAGCGCCTTATGTGACATATAGCATTAAATAAAATAGGCCTTTATTTATCCGAAAATATGTTTTTAGTCAAAATGTGAGATCGATAAAATAATTTGCATCCAATTTTGATCAACAATAAAAGGTGCTGAGTAGGAGGCTATTATATCGTGACTGCCAAGTTTATGTTTTTATTTTATTTCGCCGTTCATATGTTCAAATCTTTGTGCTATATTTGTAATCAAAACTAACCGGTTTTATAACGATCCATAGTAAATCTTTAATTGGTGATACATTTATTAAATAAGCTTTAATTTACTATCTTTTATAGTGACATATTTATTTGCTACAATCTAAGAATAGTATAATGTATTATTCAAGATCTACACTGCAATAAAGTATTTTATTGAATATTTATTATGTAAAAGGTATTTATTTGTTTGTGAAAGTTGATTTTCTAAATTAGGTATTCACCTTATTGCATCAAGACAAACTTGTTTAGAGTGAGAAAACAGTTTTTTTTTTGGCTCTTTAATGAATAACGACTCGCATAGTTTGAAAGTGTCGTGGATTTCATTTATAGTAATTTCTCCATCATTGTGATTTCGCATTTTTGGACCTGTTGAATTGATCCTGTAGCATATTCAATTTCTCAAGTCAATGATATCAATTAAAACATTTGTGTCATTACTGTGGGTTTACTCAGGTCTGTCAAATAATGATGATGATGATTAATATTATATTTGTAATGGTATGATTTTCATGGTTATTTCTGAGTAAATAAACTTTTAATTGAAACAACCATTGGAATTTGTCTGTTCAGAATGAAGCCACAATACTATTTTTTTATCAGTGTGTCTTACTACCTGTTCAGGTTATATGATTATATGAAATTTACTCTGATGGGCTAAGGATAAGGAAGGAATTCGCAATTTCTTGGATCCTTCACCTCTGACAAGATGTGTATTAATCACAGCTTGTGAATGTGAGGAATGCCAGGCCTCCANAATAATAATAATAATAATAATAATAATAATAATAATAATAATAATAATAATAATAATAATAATAATAATAATAATAATAATAATAATAATAATAATAATAATAATAATAATTTCTTGGAAGGCGATTGGGAAACCATTTATGAAAAACCACTTTAATTAGACCCAAAAGGGATCCGGACCCTGATCTCCCTGTCATCAGCAGGCCAGTCTGAGAGTGATGCCTAAGACCATTCAGCCACTGAAGTGGGTCACAATACCATTTTAAAGCTGGGTTACATACATAGTGTTGACTAGGACTGTGCCAAGTACACTTTTCAATTCGAGGCCAACTCGAATCGAATATATGAAATATTCTCGAAGCCGAATCAAAGTTTGAATATTTTTTGTGAGTTGTTTTATGAAATTATTTGAAATTGTTTTATTGCATCATTGTTTGCAATACAGTTAACTCCCAATTTTGATATTTAAAATTCGTATCCCGGCGTCTTCTGACTATCGACGCGCTTAAAAGTAGGTTTTTTCGTTTTAAAGTCCGAGTACGGAGGATATACATTATTTCTAAAATATATTCTTTCTACGGGATGACATTATAGTCGTGACGTCTTAATAATATTTTATAGTTATATCCCGGTGGCCTTTAATTAATGACGCGCGAGAGAGTCGCTCTTTTCTATTAAGAGTCCGAGTACGGGGCTTATAAGTTATATCAAAAAAGTCTCTTTCTACGGGATCGAGTTATAGTCGAGACGTTACGCTGATATTTAAAATTCGTATCCCGGCGTCTTCTGACTACCGACGCGCTTAAAATTCTTATCCGTGGTAATGGAGGGGATGAGTACCGCAGATAGTCCGCATATTTAGTAAAACAATAGATTGTAGCACATTCAATTCAAACTAGTACTCACCTATTGTGATTGCGCTTATGAACACAACACTTATTTCATACTGTATTTCACGCACTTAGATAATAAAAAACACTTTAAATTAATGTACAGTATACTCCAAATAGACACCTCATTTAAAAGTATCTGTATTAATCTTCTGCTTCATTGCATTTGCTTCCTTTTTCCTTATCCCGCTATGTATTTTCCGTAACATCCTGTTCCAGATAATTAAGCAGGTTATGCGTCCATTCCAGTGCAGTCTCTCTTGCATAAACTTTTTGCCTCTTCCCCATAAACTTTTGGAAATTTGAATGCTTCTAAAAGTTATTTGAATTAGTTTTCCTTAAGAAAATTTTTGAAAATTGGATGTTTATAAAAGAAGCCATTTTTACTATTTCTCACCAATAATAATAATGACGATGATCCCCCCCGAAGCTATTTGGAATGCTCCTCACCTTAATTTTTTTTTTTGACAATTAGATGCCTCTGGAATATGTTTGAAGTGGTCTTCACTCGGCAATATTTTGAAAATTGTATTGTCTTTCTTAGAAGTATTTCGGAAAAATTTACTGCTTTCAGAAACTATTTGGAGTGGAAATTATTTCCAGGGGGGCAATGCTCCCCTGTCGCCCTTGCTCCGTCGCCCCTGCTCCGTCGCCCCAGATTGTTACAATTGATACATTTAGTTTGATTTTATACATATAATAATTTCAACATATTTGTCATGGGCATCACAGAATTTTATTAGGTATATTCCTTTTCCTTTTAATAGGTTTCTGGTCAAATTATGTGATGCTGATGACAAATGTTCAAAAATTGTTGAGAATAAATATGTGTTGAAAATTAAACTTAACCTATCTAATGAAGCATTATTTGTTTATTATCTCTCAATTTTTTTCTATCATAAAACAGCAAAAAACATGGACCTTAACTCAGATTCTTTTCCACCCCACAATAAGTTAATATTTTAAAAAAAGTTTTAAAGTTTAAACTAATGAAAGTAAAATAGTGAGCGAATAAAATTACTCATATTAAAATTTATTAAAAAACAAAACAAAAAAAGAGCCCCGGGTTAAGTAATGTTACATGATCATTTAAATTTACATTAAACAAAATAAACAAATAATTTATTGTTGTTGAGCAAACACTCAATATGCTAGCACGGATGAAGTTATTTGAAATTACCTTTTAACTGGAATAATTAGATATTTAAAACCTGTGTGATATATAAAAAATATCTAATTTAAACACTTGGCCATCTTGCTATATTATAGAGGAGTGTTCCAGCTTGCTACGGTATATTATGTAGGAGAGATATTTCGACAGGCATTATGCTCATTATCAGTCTGGAATGCAAAAGAAATGAGAAATAAATGGTTTGAGAAACAATGGGCTGATGAAAGCATATAATTGAGACATTGTTTACCTTTGTTTTCGGTGGTGTGGCTCACATTTTGAGCTATAAAATAAGATATATTCTGAATATAATAGGCAAAAGATATCATATTCTGAATATAATAGCTTTGGCTATTAAATTCCTATAAAATAAGAGTAAAGAGAATATAAGTTTGTATGTTAACATGTAATATACTTCATGATCACCCACTTCGGTGGCCACATGGTCTAAGGTGTCACTCTCGCAATAGACTAGACTGCCGATGAAAGGGAGATCAGAGTTAAAACCTTGGTGGGGTGTGCTGAGTGTGGTTTTTTCTTAAACTGTTTTTCATTCTCTCTCCACCCAAATGTAGGTACACTTCCTACTAATATAAGCTTCCTAATCCCTAACACATTAGTGCAATTAAAACATAAGCTATCGTGTTTATTTCTCCCCACCAGGCTGACGGAGAAGATGAGCTGAAGAAGAGGCAACTGATGGAGTTGGCCATTATTAACGGCACCTACAGAGACTCCAATGCCAAGGCTGCAGCGGCCGCAGGTACGCTCTGGTTAGGTACATATGAACACTGATTAATACTTACATATAGGGGATCATTTTGCCATTCGCTGTTCTTAGGAGGTGGTCACATGTACGCTCTGGTTAGTGACATTAGAACACTGGTTAATATTTATCTTTAAGAGGTCGTTTCACCATTTGATGTCCTTGGAAGGCTGCCACAGGTATGCTCTAGTTAGGTACCATTCATCTTGCAGAGTTACA
Organism: Timema bartmani; assembly: GCA_902151455.1. Classification (NCBI taxonomy): domain Eukaryota; kingdom Metazoa; phylum Arthropoda; class Insecta; order Phasmatodea; family Timematidae; genus Timema; species Timema bartmani. The sequence continues at coordinate 79,392 of CABFWB010002977.1, read as the reverse complement.
CTTTGGCTCAGCTTGTAAGAAAGGTGGAATAGTGTAAGCGTAGTCTGTAAAGGTTAAATTGCTACATTTCAGGGTAAACGGAGTGCACATTTGAAATCTGATTAACCTATTAACTATGTGTGCCACTTTTAATTGTCAATATAACCTTTTTTCAGTTCATGTCAACCACTTTTAAGTGTCATGCTATTTCAAATGTAATTTGCTTGTTGCGTCTACCGCTTTTAAGCGTCAACAACTGATAACTACCCTCATCTGTTGGGAACAATTTGAACTATTTTTTTACCTTTAAATATTATATAGTGAGCAAATCGGTTTCAATTTATACCATGGTTTAGCAATATTTAGATATGTGTTCGTCATCATGGCCTCTATCAGTGGGGTTTGAAATAGTAACAGTAATAGTAAAGAGTTTAAAAAGGACTCGGATAATTTGTAACTATGGCAATTTTTCACTGTTACACTTGTAAAAAAAACTGGCCATATCGGTGTGGCCACATTCAGGAAAGATAGTAAACTATCTTGAAAAGCCAAGGAATCTAAAATTGCCAAGGGAATAAGGAAATTTTGCTGTTGATCAAGGAAAGTTGAATATTTTGCCGTTTTGCTTGTTGTTTTGTTGCTTGTTGTCTTGGCGTTTGTTTTCTGGTTGCTTGTTGTTTTGTTTCTGGTTGCATTGTATGATAACTTACACCCCTGTTTCAGCGTGTGATGAGGAATGGAGGCGCCTGACGGCGGCCGCAGCGGCTGAGACCCAGCGGCTTCTGTCTCCCGGTATGCCGGGTATGGGCACCCCCATGAGGTCTCCGGCGACTCCTCTAGGCGCCCCGCTCATTCTCTCTCCGCGCCTGCCTGTCCCCACATCAGCGGCATCTCTGCTCAATGGTTCCGGCCACCAGGGTCCGCTCTTGTCCCCGCATGATCCCCATGGTCTCATCTACACGCCATACGCAGACTACGCCAACTATGCGGCGCTGGCGGCATCCCCCCTCCTACAGGACTACGCCACAGCGGATCACTCGGGTGGGTTGTTTGCGCGCTGACACAGAGCCCCTCACTTCTCGGTCGCCACCCCTTGGTACAAGCCCTACTGGTTGTGAAGTAGACTTGAGAGCAAAGCCCCCTCCACACGCTTTCTAATTAACATAGGTTAAACATCTGTAAAAGTTAATTCTTTGAAGATAACAGAAGCCAAAACTTTTAATGAAGCTTCTTTGAAATCGTTAAATACTTTATTTAATGTGACTTTGCTTCCCAATTGTTGTTTTGGCGAGTAAATAAATTTATCAGATGAAAATTTTAAAATTAAAATTTCTATGTAAGAAGTGTGTGGAGGTGGCATATTTCTACTTCATATCTGGGTGGGTCTATATTTGTTTTGGAATCAATTAATTACTCGGCAAGACAAAATAAAACAATTATTTGAAAGTGACCTATAAATCATATTTTTTATTTAAAAGAATTTAATTGTTTTTTTTTTCTCTTGAAGAACCGCACATTTGTGGTCAAATAATGATTCTAAAATTTTAATATAGTGGGAGTTTGTTGACTTAGAAGCGAGGAAATGTTAGAGAAATATTATCTACAACTATAGATTAAATTTAAAGAGTCATTTGTGTTTATTATTTGATTAAATATATAAAAAATATTTACCTTATTATTTTTATAGTAGAGTATTCTATATACTCCAGTTTACTTAAGTATTTATTTTTATCAAATAGTATATGCATAAATTTGTTGTATTTGCAAAAAAAATATAAAAAAATTAAAAGCTGCCATTGTGAGATAATATTTTATAAAATATATTTTTAAAACCAAGCACTCTTTGCTAGATTTTTTTAAAAGTGTAATTTTAATACTTTTTCTTTAATTAAGATTTTGATTTTAGACTTTTTTAATTGTTCAACTAGTTTCATAATAAAACAGTTAAATGTTACATTTTACATTTTACAAACCAAGGAAAGTAAAAGATTTTGTGTCATCACTGTGATGATTTATCTTTCACACAAACTTAGTTTTATTTTATTCTTTAAATTTTATTTTTTATTTTAATTTGATATAAAATCCCACAAAAGTGGTGTTTTGTATAATGTATTAATATATATATTTTTTCATCATAATTTAGGTTTCTCATTTTATACATTTCTTGCATTTACCAGATTTATATTTTATTTGAAAAGTACCTGGAAATATGTAACAAAAAGATTTTCAAATTTAATTATTTTATTAGTTTATTTAAAATGCTGAGGGTAAATATGTTAGCAGTCAACCCATGTATTAGTTCTGAAAAATATCATGAAACAAAATCATAGTATTTTTACATTTAGTTAAGCTAAAGATCATAAACAAATTAATGATTTTCTGTCCATGGTTTTTTTATTTATTTTTTATTTTAAAATACAAGATATATTTAACCCATCTATAAACAAAGTTTAGAAAAATAATTACAACTGCTAATTTTATTTAATTTTGAAATCAAATAGCTACTTGATCATGAGAATTATTATTTTGTGAGTAAGGAAGGGGAAAAAAAAATCATGTCCAACATAATGATTATAAATCAAAATTTATAGTTGTTCAAATAACTATAGGAAAATTATTTGTTAATATTATTTTACTTAAAAGTTCAAATAAATTATATAATTCTAATATTTATATATTTTTCTGATACTTTTATTTTTTAAAAAGTTTTAAAATGTTTATTCAACCTTTGGATGAACACACATTTTATAAATGAAATAAAACTATACTTTAAATGGATAAATTGGAGACATTATTTGTTCTCAACAAAATTATTTTAGTAAACGTAATATTTCTTGCAGATAAAATATCTTTTAAAAACTTATTTTGTTAATTTTTTTTTAAATAATAGAGATTTATTTTCATTAAAACCTATTTATATATATATACAAGTAAACTAAATGCGACCTTAATACTGGCCATACCAATTCAATAACATTTTTATACTATGGTAAAAATGAAACATCAGTAAAAAAAAATTGCCACATTTCACATTCTTAGAGTCACAGTGTAAGATATATGAATTTTCTTCTATAGAAAATAACAACTTAAGCCATCATTGTGAGTAGTAAGTAACTCTATATTTGCAATTATATCAATAAAAATAAAACTATAAATATTTTTCTTTCATCTTGAAATTCCGGTCACTTTTTATGTACAAGTCTATACCATGTCTTTGGTCTTGCATCAATCTGCCGTTAATACAAAGTACTTCTCTTGTTTCAAGAGGAAATTAGAGTTTTTTAAATCTTTATAACAAATCTTGAAACAGTCACAAATCATATTAAATTTAAGTAGTATTTCAAAGTTAAGCACTGAATGTTTTAAATACTCTCGAATTGAAAATAACATTCCTGTGGAATTGCTAAGAAACTAGTCTTATTTACCTTCTTTGCGTCTCACCAGTCTCGGGGACTAAATCATTGTTGAGGGCTTAAAGGTAAGATCTCCGATGGAAACTTAGGAGTGGATTGAGTGTTTACTATAATTGTTGGACGCCAATTACCCAGAAGTGCGGTGGTATTGAAAAAAAAAACCTGATGAAAGAAACTTAATATTGTTTTAGTACTTTATAAGAAAGGAAATTGGGCCGGATGAATAAAGCAAGCGAAATAAAATCAATGGATGGTATGGCTAGTTATTAGGGTTTGATAGACATGTGTCAAGATCTCCGTTGGTGATTCCAGAACAGCGGTGGGTCACGGTTGGGGTTTGAACCACTGGTTGCATGCGCGGTGGCCCGATCAACGATAACCTGACGAGTACCCCAACAAGACGTTCGCCCAACCAATTCAACTCTGTTGGACTTTCTATAATTTTTCAGTGTTTCGTTACCGATGCGTTGTATTACACTACTCACTGGTTGGCTTAAGAAAGGATTAAAAATCAGAAAATATTTTAAACATACTCCTCTTCGACATTATAGTAATGTTTTAAAAATGCTTTATTTATGTGAGCTTTGTTCAAAAGCTAAGTGTATTACAGTATATTTTTTGTTTAATTTTTTACTAGTTTGTATTTTATTTATTTTATATTTTGGTAAATACTGCCAAATATTAGCGTTTCATTGATATATTAAGTATAGCATATTTCCATTAAATATTAACATGAAAATAAATGATCTTACTGCTCGGTAAGAATTGATGTACTTTTCTGGAGTGGCTCTTGAGTTGTGATGATTGGTTGTCTTAATACTGTGAAGATTATTAAAATACTCTATTAACTCGTCGAGTGACAACTTGAAACTTACATTTTATTGCAATAATATTTTATTTTTTTATTTTATTTCAGTCATTTTCCCACATCTTGCCGCGTTGTGTAAGATTGAAAACGTTGCTTCAGATTGGAGCTACCCGTACTTAGAATCAAAGTATTTTATTAGGTGAAACACAAGGGTGTGAACTATCCATGACAATTTATTTTTTGTTTTTTATTTTTTAATGTATTCTTTGCCCACATATCTTTGAGTGGTGTAGTACAATATGTGAAGCTTCCAAGATTGTGTTTTTAAAGTGTCAAGATACAATATTTTATATAAGGTGTGCTAGTTATTTTTAACTGTGAAACTTGATCTATGTGTGTATAAGGCCTGTGCGGGAACGACATTTTGATTTTGGGAAATTTTTGGTTGGAAAATAATGATTTCCTGTGANGAAAAAAAAAAAAAAAAAAAATTCTCCACATTAAATTTATATAATATTTTATTTATTAGATTTATGATTTTAATCTAAACTTAATCTTTCTATTCATTAAAAACAATATAAAAAACTTAGAAGCTTTTGGCGATTTGACCAGAAAGGAATTCGTTTCAATTAAGTTAAAATGTAGTGGGATTTGTAATTTTAAAATAAAAGCTACTGACGTTTCGAGTATTCCTCTTCTTGATGGAAAATAAAGTTAAGTTAACATTTAATAAATTGATAATATTCATAATGAACATTAAATACAAACATGACAGTGCTAAGTGGACCTTTTATTGAAACTTTTTATATCAATTTTTCTTCTGAAAAATCCCGGGAAATAATTTTTCTTGTCCGAGTTTAAGGAACATCCAATTTCCAGAATTTTTTCCCAAAGTTTGGGATCCCGCAAAGGCTTAGTGTTTATACTTGGTATGTAAATTAAATTATACACAGTATCTATTCTACAATACAATACATATATATATATATACATACATATAATTATATATAAAATGATGTATATAATAATTTAAGAAGGTAGTGATATTTAGATCATACATCCTAGTATGACATAAGATGAATGACTGTAATTTTTTTTAAATGTTTTGAAATGAGTATTTTTACGATTTTGAGCAAATGAATTAGATTATAGAAATCTATTTTAAAACGCAACACAGAACCATTGAGTGTAATAAGTTTTTCTACTCTTGTATGCGTTGTTTATGTAGAATGAATGTGATAGTTAAAAGTCCTCTGGAAAGCAATTTTTTTTTCATAGAATTTTTATATTATAAAGAAGACTTACACTAAGGTGATGGGCATTTGAAAGTATTTAAGTTAAGGGAAGTATTAAAAACTTCATTATAATCAAATTATAATAGTTCTATAGAGAAAATAAAATGATTTTTAAGATTGGTGGTGGGTGTATTAGAACTACTAATAATATTTTTTTTCCCGTTTTGTAGAGTTAAATAAATACTGACAATAGTAAAACGTATTTTCACAAATTATAGATAAAAAATAACCTAATCATCTTTTTGCAATGTTAACTCAAATTTTATTTTAAAAGCGTTACTCAATTCCCCCATAACATAGTCTAACAATAGGTCGGGATGCATAAAATATTATGCTTTTTTTTTGTCTTAGAGTTATGGCAATTGTTGATAACGAGACATTTTGTTTGAATTATTATTATAATTTTTTTTGCAGATACATATTCTTATAACACATTGATTTATTTCTTGATACACACATGAACTTTGTGTGTCCCCACTTTAGGTATTTTAGTTCTAATTTGAACCGTAATTAAATGTGTGGTCTACTAATCTCATGCTCTTATCCATCAGACTATACTTGAAAAAATCAATAAATAAAGGTGTAATTATTTTTTAGGTACAGTAGCACCATGACTTCTTTGGTGCTGAATGACAGTTCACACCTGACAACTGACTGCTTTGAAAAGCTACCAGACCAAATTATGTATCCCTACGCCGAACCATATGATCTGCAAAAAACATGTGTTTATCAGCTGTCACTTCTGATAGTCAAAATTTAGGTATATACCTAAATGTTGACTGTCAGAAGTCAGCTGAGAGCTGTCAGTCAGCACCAAAGAAGTCATGGGGCTACTGTATTTAACATTCACATTCTGAAATTTTTACATCTATTACCGTTTCCAGCCTATGGCCTGGGTCACTTTTTTATTCAAACCATATATTTTCCACTACAGGCTGGCTAGTATTGTTGTAGCTTCATATACCTTATAAGCTATCTTTAGACTAGTAGGACAAGCACAGCATCAAGTCCCCAGCCATTAATTTATCAATGTGAAAGGGTAAACAAACCCATATTTTCATCAATGATAATGCTAAGGGTATCGGGTTCCATTCCCATGCAGGGAATGGAACCCGATACCCTTTGCTCAGTAGGTAGAAATGCTCCCGGCCGATCTAAGGAGTTGGACCCACATATTCTGAAATTATTAACCAGTATTATATAAACACACAACTTATAAACTAACTTAAATCTGAACAAATACAACACCCTGCCTCCCGGCTTTTAATTCGTTATTGTGAAAGGAGAAACCCACATTTCAACAATGATTAATTGTTCGGCCATGTCAGGAATTGAACCAGAGCCCTTAACTAAGTTGTCAGACTCTATTTAAAAGAAATATATTTTATACATATTTTTTATGAATTTGGTACACATTTTTCCAAATTTATTGATCAGAACAATTTATTAAGGAGTCCATTAGACAAAAAAAAACAAAAAAAAACTTTACCGAGTAACTTAGACGCTTGTATGCATACATAATTTGGTTGTTTATATTTTAGGAGTACAGTCATTTTTAGGATCTAGCTAATTTGTATTTAAATAAGAAACACATCAATCATTGGTAATAGTTATAATATTAATACTCTCAAAATGATGATTTGAGAATTGCCATATTCAGGAATTTTTTTTAGAGGGGGGGTGTCAAGACTTTAAAAGTTTTTGATTTATACATTGCTTCTCGCCACCCATTCGTGATATCCTATAGAGGTAAGGAAGATAGAATTTAGAAAAATGTACCAGGATTTGTTTAAGAGATTGGGAATAACTTTAATAAAAACTGCCTAAATACACTCAACTTTGATTCTGATATCAAAATTCCATTCTCTTGTGGAGTGAAGATTTAAACCATGCTACTTGTGTTTCAGAAAATAATTGTAGGAAATATTAGAGGAAGTGAGACAAATTAAAATAGAATTTTTCTGATACACTTAAATATTTATTGAAATTAAAATTAATGCATTCTCCTAATAATTAGCAAAAAGTATTGATTTTATTGTTAATTTCTTGGCAAAAACATAATAGAACATCTTAAAATATTGAATGTAGCCAAAACAATAACAAGCTATTTATACAAATTGACAAAGGAAAAGGTGACTGAAGTATTTGAATAAAACTTGAGGAATGTTAACAAATACTATTTAATAAATAATATTTTTGCTTATCAAATAGTATTTAGATTTTCAAAAATAAGTTTTTGTATTTTCAGAAACAATTTTTACAGTGAAAAGTATAAATTGGTTTTAAAAACAATAAACTCTCTAGTAGTTTATAACTCACAAACAAAGATAAGATATTTTTGTTTCATTATCAAAACAAACAATAGCCACAACTCTTTATTAGAAGAAAATAGTGTATTTTGTGCCCCGCAGTAAAATAAAATTAAACCATTTTAACTTCTAATAACCAGTGGCTTAGAAGGGTAGGAGTCTTATTAACTCTTCCTCCTTTTTTATTTAGGAAATGTAATTTGAACTTATACTAACGCAACTCAGTCTACCACTGTGTTAACCACAGGGAGTTTGATTTACTAAAATGTGCTTAAGGGACCAACAGTTTAGATGGATATGTATGGTAGTTAAAATAACATTTTAATATTTTTTACCTGTCCCTTAGCGTTTATCCAACTTACACAATAACAGAATAACATCTTTATTTATTAAGTAACAAGTTTAATACAGCTTTGTACATTCATGACAAAGGATTTTTATTTTTTATTTTAGCTTTTTGAGAGAGAAATTGGTTTAACTACAGATGGGGCTTGACTTTAAATACAAACGTTTATTACTGAACACATATAATTAACATATACATATATAAAAAAGAAGAAAGGATCAGCACATAAAACTAGTGAAAGTATTAATTTTAAAAGAGGTTCTTGATTTTGGCAATCAAAACTTAGCTTAAAAATTAACAAACAATATATTTTTGAATAAAGCGAAGAAAAATTAAAGTACAGTTTAACATTTAAATTATTTGTACTTGTTGAATTCAACTATCTAGTCTTGAGGTACACAGTCACAAAAGGATCTTATAGGTGCATAATATTAATTTCTCCTAATCTTAATATCTTTTCTGAGCTATCCGCATATTTAAACTAATAGGAAAGTAGAAATTTAAAGGAAATGAGTCATATTGGTGTGAAGGAACAGTGGTAAATCATTTAGGAAAACCTTCTCATTATATCCGACTGAATTAAACCCCGATAACCCCATAGCTGGCATAACAGATAAGACGAGACTTCACCTACATATTCGCCGGTGTGAGTGATCTACATAATTAATACGTTGATAGCCAAATGATTCATATATCCCTTAGCATGCAGCAAATTGATAAAATAAATACTATTAAATCTTTGGAGCTAAGCTATTTACTTTTCAACTAGGAAAACATATTTTGGTGATTAGTGAACAACCCACTAGATAAAGACACTTTAATTTCCCTTTTTTATAATAATTAAGGTGGCTTAAAAACAAAAATTGAGAACTGAACAGATTTGTGTTCACAGTTAGAAAAGCTGTGTAACAATAAATATATATTTAATAAAATTCAGTGCACACATTGACACATATTATATTAGTGTCGCAAGACCTAGAATTAAACTTTATATTTCCTCTCAAAAAAGCTTTATGATCCAATGTCTAGACTATCCTTAATTTAATTAATAAAATTAACAAGAATGTCAGAGAATGTATGATTGGCATAGCAAGTAGATTCAAAGTGGTAAACTATTTTTTATATATCATTCATTATAAACTATTTTTTATACATCACTCATTATAAACTTGGAGAAACATGTCTTATAGTCTTTTCTTAAATTATACATCAATGGATTTCAAATGTAATTCTTGGTAAATATTTTATTGTAAATGTAATGCTTTAATTATAATACATCACATAAATATAAAATATATAAAAGTTTTCATTCTTAATTTAAAAATAATTTTTAGTTTTGTTGTGATTTTTTTTTACTGCTGTCGAAAGCGATTCCCTCAAATTGATTGTGACCCATTTTTTGGTGAAATATTATAATTTCGTTAATATAGTTCGGATTTCAATGATTATATTTGGTGCCATAATAAATAATCACAACATAAATGGTGCTTTTTTTTAAATAAGTAATATATTTTGTATTCGGATAAAATCCGCGCTTATAATAATTAATTTTATAAATATAAACTGTTAGATTAATTGTTTTGGTTAGAATACTTAAAAAAATGTGATGAGGGGGAAGCGATTTTTGCCCAATAGGTTACCAGAGATTTAATAGTGAATGTCATCTGTCCGACACATCATGCATGCTCTCTATTTAAAGAGGTTTTTTTTCTCATAGCTTATTATGATCGAGCAAAGCTATTTACCTACCAAGAAATTTCTAAACAATTTAAAACACTTACCTTGGTGATACTGGAGTAGAAATTGTTTAGATAGAACACTAAAAAACACAAACACATTTTTAAGTACAAGCTTTCACTGTCACAGACAGCTTCATCAGGTCAAGAGAGTAGATTGATGCTCTTGGTTGAACTGCAAGGTTGACTGTGTTGCAGTTCAATTAAGAGCATGTCTTCTCTCTTGACTTGATGAAGCTGTCTGTGACAGTGAAAGCTTAACCTTAAAAATGTGTTTTTAGTGTTCTATCTAAACAATTTCTACTCCAGTATCACCAAGGTAAGTTTGCTGGTTATCCCTCCTAATTTAAACCATAATTTAGCCTACTGCTCTATTCCAAATAAACAATTTAAAATAAACCTAGCATCCATACAAACAGAAAAAAAAACTCACACATATATATCAACAATAACAAGTTGAGCATTTAAATTCAAGTTTGTGTCACATTTACAAAGAAAGGAAGAAACTGATATTTAAATATACTTATTCATTCTTTTATATGCGAAGCTTAAATTTTTTAAAAATTAAGTTTTAGTCACTGAAACTATTTATATGATTAAAAGTTGCTAATAATAACAAAGAAACTTATTTGATTCAATATAGCTCGTTTTAGACTGATTCCTTGTTTATTTCCTCTTTAGTATTCAGTCTCACCGTGCCCACACTCATAGGAGTGATATAAAATCGGTAGGAAGCTCGTATCATGTCTGGACAGAGGAAAAAATAACCCCCCCATCGTGTTCTCGTGTCTAAACTAGCTTGTTTTCTGTGCCTGGTCTACAGGTGCGGCAGCAAAGCAACGGAGGCACTATGGCCAGTTGCGAGAACATCCGTATCAAAGGGCAGGGGCCCTCTCATGAAATATTCTCTCTCTCCCACTCTCGGCCCCGGGCCAAGGTTAGTTCCCATTTTACCCCATTTTACTGTGTGTGAGGGACATTCTGTTCTGGCTTTCTTTTACCTTGAAAATGCTTTAAACTGTGTCTGATTTTTAAGGGACGGAGAATTTTGTTCATTATTCTTTTGTCTCTTTAAGTCAAGTGTTCACCAAAAACAACATACTTAAATACGTTGGTTGGTAACACTGCTCAGTTCTAAAGAGTTGGTTTGATCGAGTCGGAACAATTTGTCCCTCTGTGACTGGTCTTTATATTCTGTCCTTTTTTTTTTATTGTTGTGTTTATTGTTTGTTTTATAGCTGAAACTGGCCGAAGGAGAACTTTTGTGGGGAATAAAGTTTTGCTTCTTTTTAAGATTGATCTTTTTTTATTACACTATAAATAATGAAATTATAAAGTTTGTTTACATTAAGTTGACTGTAAATGTTGAGCTGATCTGGTATATTTAATTTACCATACACAGTACTCTCATAAGGACATAAGTACATTCACAATAATGTTGGTCTTTTCTAATGGTGAAAGAGCCACTAAAAATTATTTTGTATCAACGTGCTTCAAAGAATCAAAGCACATACTTGCAAGGCGGTTGAGTAGGGCATCGTTCTTAAGTAACTTTTTAATCATAGGAAAAAGCTGAAGTTGCTGTAAATTGCTTTGTAATCATGTTACGTTGAATTTGTAGACCTGTAGAAGTGTGGGGATTAAATTCTATTTACAAGTGTGATACAAGCTAGTATTCTGGCAACTTTATAGTTTTCACATTTGTGACAAAATTAAGATGGTTTGGAAGGGAGCACGAGTTAAGGTAAGTATTTTTGTAGTTTTTATAAAAAAAACAAACTTAGACCAAAAAACTAAATATCTCGTCATTACCGGTAAATACATTTAGTTTAGTTTTCTACACATAATAATCTTGATAGTACTTGAATATTTATTTGTTATTTAAAAAGTTTCTTATTAAATGCTTTTATACTTATGACAAATATTCAAGAATTGTTGTGATTATTACTATGGCTAAAAAATTAAATTAAATGCATTTACTAGAGCAATATTAATTTTTAATCCAAAAGTTTTTTTTGCTATAAAAACTGCAAAAATACTGAGATTGATTTACATACCCTTCCAATCATCCAAACTTAGCCAAGAAAAATGTCATTGAAATTTTTGGATTAATGTAGTCAAACAAATTGTTTTGATATCATATAATTTAGACGACCATAAAAGGAAGCAAAACTTTACTCCTCGGATAAAATTTTACTGTGTGTTTTTATAAAGGAAAGAAGGGCATAGTTAAAAAAAATCATTTTGAATATATTTTTAACTATATTATTTCATTGTGATTCCATATTTTATATCATTTTGATAAACAAATATGTCATTTTTGGCAATCTTAGACTTGAATCGATTAAAGGTAGGACATATTGTTACCTGAAAATCTGATATAAATTAAGTAACATTCTATCTAAACATTGTATTTCATGTGAGACTTTTTTTTTACCATGGTATTTATCTTGATATACATATTTTCATCTCTTAGATTTTATTTATTTTGTATTGGTTTTAATTTAGAGTATGTTTTCCAAATAACTTATAGCTACATTTAGAATTAATTAAGAATTTACTGGATATAGAGAAATATGAGACTCAAGTTCATCACTGTGGATTGAAATGATAGTAAGCTTTAAAGTTGTATAGCAGCTTAAGATTTTACTCAGGGTCTAACTTACCAACCATATTATTGTATTCATGCTTAATAGATTTGGGTCAAATCTACTGTCTTACGAATCCCAATCTCAAATCTAAATCTCCAATTTACCTTCAAATTCCGAGTCTTGAATCTGAATCTTGGAAAAAAAAAGAACATAAGAGGAAATATAAATATAATAGAATAATATAAAATCCAAAGTAGCTAAATGTTAACATTCTTTCTTATAATCCATTTGTTATATAACATTCATACATTCAGTTAAGTGTTAAATTACTGGTCTGGGGCCTGGTTGTTAAGTTTATCTTATAATTACAATTGTATCTGAACCCTCAATAAGCAAATTTTTAGTTGAAAAATTGAATACAATTTTTTTAAAGTATTTGAGCATCAAAATTTTCTCAAATCCTAGATTACCCTTAAGGATTCAAGGGATTATAGAGATTCGAGGGCCCATCCATAATGCTTGGTAATTAACATTAACAAGGGGTGGGATTCTATCATACATGATACAGGTGGCCAAAGGTCTAATATAAAATCCCATATGTTGATCCTGATAAAATAAAACTGAAATAAACACCTAACGCTGTAGGCTCACTTGATGAACAAACAAGTACAGATGCAGACACTCATAAGCACATTATTTCTAGTCATTTTGCTATCTAAAGTCCACGTATAATATACAGGCCTGGACACTGTATGGCTGAGTTGACTCTTTATTCTCTCGCGTTGGTTTCCAAGAAGATTAACACATTGAGTTTGATTGCATCGTACAGTTAAATCAAATTATTGGTTTGATCTTAGGATGGGTTTTTTAGTTATACTCATTCTTCACTTGAGAATTGTGACCGATTTCGGTACCAAAATAAGTTTTAAGAAAGAGGAGGCCTAGTAGCTAAATGTTTTTTTTAAATAATGTAAATTGATTAAAAAAATGAAAGACATTAATACAAACTAATAAGTGCAAATTTAATTAAGAAAGCCGGCTTACGAAAAAAGGAAAAATGCGAGAAGAATCCAATGCATAACACAAACGTTACATCTTCTTAAGTCTACTATATAATTAAATTTGCCCTTATTAGTTTATTTTTTCTTTATTTTTATTACAGTACCAAAATAATGATGTTCTTAGTACATGTTATGTTGGAAATGAAGGTGTTTAAGATTATTTTTGTGGTTAGTTAGAATATTGAACCGAAAATCACTAGCTTTACTATGAAACAAATGCGAAGAAGTAGGCAACTTAACTAAAGGACTTGTATGGTGGGAAAGATCGGTCGCTAAGGTTCTGTGCCTCAAAAGCGTTGCCCAAACCACCTCTGGATACTCGGTTGGCTCGAATTATGTTCAGTTCAAAGTTTCTATTGCAAACATGATATAGAGTGATCCAGAATAGGCTCCAAGTGTGGTCCAGGGTGATAATAATCATTGCCCATATCAAGAGCTTGATAACACAAGAATGTACACCTGTACATTCGAGCCTCAACTTCCTCCTCACTGTAAAACCAAAATATATAAGCTTGATGTTTATTCTTCAGGCCTACTGATGCAGGAGATTTGACCTCATTTCCTATTTGGGTAGTTCATGGAGGAGAACTAAACTAAAGTCTGTTCACCGTAGGAATTGTTTTCTGAAAGGCCTTTTTCCCTACCAGAAATATATTATATAGTAGGATATTGGTAGGAAAAAAGACCTTTCAGAGAGTAATTCCTACCGTGAATGGAGTATATATAACCCAACATGGAATTACTGTTTCCAGCCTATGATCTTGGTCAGTTTTTTATTTAAGCGATACATTTTACCACTACAGGCCGACTAGGCCTGTCATAGCTTAATTTGCCTTATAATATAACTTAAAACTAGGACAAACACAACAGCCATTCCCCGGACATTAATTCATCACTGTGAAAGGGTTAATCCACATTTCACTGATGATACATTTTTTGACCCCACCAGGAATCGAACTTGGGACCCTTATCTCAGTAAACAGACATACGATTGACTGAGGCGAAGGTGTCACAACATTAACTTTGTTATTTAATTATTACTATAAAATATTTTCTGCATTTTAAAAGGTGTTCATCTAATTTCTAGCGATTCTTTCCAATCTATTGTCTCTTTATATATATATATATATATATATATTTTTACACACATTTCCCAAACTAGTTTTATCCCAAACCAAAACTTTTCAAAGACATCACAAACCTATACTTTTTTAATTGTACATTCGATAATTATTTTGAATGCATATGATGTATTTTTATGCATTTATAGAATTGCTTCTTTTTTCTGGTTGTGATAGGTTTTATCAGAAGTCTTCAAAACTTCGGTTTTAATACATGTATGTTTGACAGTTATTATGTTATGTTACTTTGTCCTTCTTTCCTTTAAATAATTTCGTGCGTGAACATTTTTTTAGTATAAAGTGTGAATATACTCTTACATGTAAGGACATATTGTCAAACCTCCCTAGTTCTAAGTGTAAATGAAATATTTTATTTATGTTATGTATATTCTTTCCAGTATATATTATGTATTCTTTTTATTATTTTGTTATTCTTTTTTTTTTGGCAACTTGTGCCTGTGGAATTACAACCATGAGATTTTATATTCACAATATTTAGTATTCATTGGATTTGTATTACTTGGTACGAAACTCCATACAAAAAATAAAATAAAGAAAGTATTAGAAAATAAAACAAAGCTTTATTTTTATTTTAACTTCATGACATTCCAAAACATTTAACTTCCCTTTAAATTACTACATAAACTAAAGATAAACATTTAGTGTTTTATGAAGCATTTAACATTCTTAACATAGCCATCTTTCTTTGAAAACTCACATATCTTTATTTTCAATTTTTCAGTCTATACTCGTCTTAAAAAGTGACTATTGACCTCGAGAAGAAACTTTTCAAGTTTTATGGTGTTTATTAAGTAACCAATGTAGTCATGATTATTGGGAAGTTGAAGTTAATTGGCAAGCCCACTGGACTGCTAAACTATGGCCAGATATATTAGGGTTGGTTTTCACATTCTCTCTCCAGGCATATGTTGCTGTCATTATTCATCTGGCGTCCTTAAATTAGTGTGAGTTGCAGATAGCATGAATGGCTGATAATACATGCAGGGCAAAAACACCAAGAAACATTTATAAATACATATTTTTTTAAATACAAACCAATGGAATATTTATACATAATGTAAAATGCTTATAAAGTGCTAGATGTTTATCAATAGTAAAATTAAAATTTCTTAGTTATTTTCATTCATACAGAAGATAGATATTAGTTACATATTACACTTAGTTAATTACAGAAACTGGTGCTCTATCTCCATCAGCTAATGAACTGTCGGTGACTCAGAAGACGTCATTTTATCACGATGGTTGGTTTTTTTACTGTGCAACCCATTTGACTGTCATTGTTGACAAAAGAATTGCAGTGCTTGTAAGTAAATATTGGGTGCTTTAAATTAAGTCATGCTCCAGCCATTATTCTTCATATGCAAAGGTCAAATTTAAGGGAAATTTTATTCGTCTACATCATTATTAAATAAACCCTGGTTTTAATTTCAAATACGATATATGACTTAATAATTTAAAATGGTCTATTTGTGTATTTAATCTCCTCCATTTTATTAAATTTAAGTTAATTACCTATACATTCTAATGTGCCTTGAAATGTAACATTTTTGCAAATTATTATTATTTGACTTAATACATGGTCAGGGACTTGTTACACAGCAACAAGTGCACTGATTTGATTCTCTTCTAGGTTTGTCAATTAGAATTGTGGAACAAATGGCTAAGAATAATATTCATAGCGTCATTCATTTAATCGTTTTAATTAAAATCATAAATACACCTTAAATACATGTTTAAATAAATACTTTTTTATTAGCTTTAAAAATAAGTTTATTGACAAAAATAACTAATTATATTGGTTAACACAAGGCAGCCTTGGTTTAATACAAGAGTGGGCTATTTTTTGGAAATGAGCATCAATCATTCAGTGTTTTGAATTACCTTCACATGGAACACTTATGCAATTATAATAACACAATTAGCCTATATGTATTTATTATATAGACATTAGATTTAAAATAACTTTGCTTGGCATCTTTAAAAAAATCGTCTTTTAGTTAGTTTATTTCACTCTAAATTATAGACATTCATTAATGAAATTTTACTTTTTAACTTCTATAACAGTTTCACTATCTTTTTTTCTTCATTTAGTTAAATTATTTTTTGATACATTTTAACCTAAACACAATAAAATGTCTGTCACTTTTTTACAAGGCTTATGATAATTTAAACTGGATTTGTGTTTTGTTAAATATTGCATAATTTAATCAACACTAAACAATAAATAAATATTAATTTAACCTCTACTTTGGGTATTTAATTAATTTAGGCTTTTGAATATTTAAAAAAAATTAACATACAAAGTACTTACTTAGGAACTGGAAGGCTCATTGTTGCACTTACAAAAGTAAGCCACCTATCCTTATCTTGAGTTAATTCAATCCAGTCCACCTCATTACATCCTATCTATTTAAGGTCCATTCTAATGATATCCTCCCATCTGCGTCTAGGTCTTCTCAATGGTCTTTTCCCATTGGGTTTACCATTCAATATCCTGAACACTGTTATAGATTCTTCTATCTGCACTGCATGTCTTGCCTACTGTAATATACAAGATTTGACATGGCAAATAATCAATATATTAAAATAAATATTAAATTTGTGAAATATTTTGCTTATTTTTCTCTCTTCATAATGGTCATTTAACATAGCTAAAAATATATTTACAATTTTTTTGAAACATTTTGAATTTTGCATAGTTTTATTTACATATATAATATACATTTTTTAAAAATTAGTTGAGGTATTTAACATACACTTTCTGAACCGATTGATTATATCAGCATACAGCTTATAAACTAACTTAAACCTAGAACAGACACAACATCCAGCCCCCAGCTATTAATCCATCACTGTGAAAGAGGAAACACACATTCACCAAGGATAAGTTCTTCAGTTATGTCAGGAATTGAACCCAGGACTTTAACTCAATAGACAGACACGTGTTCCCGACTGAGCTTGGGTGTCAGAACATTTATATAGTAAAACCACTATTAACACTTTGTTTAAAAGAAAATGCTGTAACATTTTTAATAGCTGGTGTATAGGAAATTTAAACAGATAGTATGTTAGGCCATGATCTGTACCTTGTGTCTCAGATTAATATATTATATGAATTGAATGCTTTGCTATGTACTTGGTTGTTCATGGGTTTTGGGTATATATTTATATTTTTGTCTTAATACTCTTACTAATGAACTCCACTTTGTATATAATATTACTCACAATTAACACTTCCAAATGAGTCGCTGGCTAACTAATAGAAAATGTGATCGTCAAATTGGGTTTGGTAGATAAATAACGAAAGACAAAACCTAACTACTTTCACACCCCAACTGGTGTAGTTAGAAATGGGTTGCACAGTAAAACTAAATCACCTATTCACATGCTACTTGCTCAACCTAATTACTAAAAAAAATAAATATCTGGACTTTTAAACGTTTTTATTTTCCCTTCCATTCATCTTAAAACTAACATAACTTTGTAATTAATGAACAATTTATTGATATTTTCAGATTTTTTATCTTATTTCTTACTACGCTGTCACATGCGATTTACATCCTCTAGCTTTTAATCACAACTATCCGACAATATCATTGCAACATAAAATTATTCCAAAAAAAATATTTGTTTTTACAAATTGATGTATAGTATTTTTTTTCATTTTTTTTCTTGCAATGTCGTATAGTTGTGTAGAGCCCTATTTCTTACACTAACTAGAATCAGTACTTATATTTTTCCACATGGCCAAGTTACCACTAACTAGCTTTAAAGAAGGAGAAAGAAAGCCCAATGAATTAACATTTCAAAAGTTTATTTTGAGAAAAATAAACTTTTATTTGGTTTCTGCACTTTAAAAGGGATTTCCTTTTTTAAACCCCCATTTTGTTGTGTCTTTTAGATTTTGATATATTTGGGTTGAATGTTAAAATAATCGTCTTTTTTTTGTTAATTATTAATAATAACATTTGTATTAATGATAAAATAACACAGTTGCCAAACTGTTTGTATATATAAAAAAATCAACTCTTTCCTGATGCAGTTAAATTAAACTTTTCAAGCTAAAAAAAACTTATAATATTTATGCATTAAAAAAAAATAAAAAAATCTAACTTTCAAAATGTTTGTATAATGTAGCTAAGTACAGTCATGGCAACTTTGGTATTTATTTTTGCATATTTGGGGCTTTTTTTTCTCAAGGTGAAAAGGGAATGTGGCACTTTGATCGGTAGTATTTGTCTTCTTAAAAACTCTTGACAAAACGTGATTCAAGTTGTTTAGTAATTATGAACGATTTTCTTAAAACATTTTAAATTTCTCAATCTTCCATTGATGCTACCATTTGGTGGTTTAATTACACAGAATCACATCAAAATTTAAAAAACAAACATTAATCTTGTTTGTCATTGTGCCTTTACATTCTATTTGAAGGGAAATATATGTGGTTGGTTTGTAGAGTAAAAGTGGAATCTATACTCATGTTTGTTTAATCTATCATGAAGCACTTTGTTTTGGACCTAGTCCTTGCTTTAATGTGAACTTATCGATTGCTCCTGCTAGCATACCTCTGTTGTAGTAAACAAAAATTATCTTGAACAAAGTTGGATATTTGAAATATAAAATTATTGTTTTCATATGGCAATTTTTTTCTTATTGTGAAAATAAACATTCGCCTACCAAATAAATAAATAAAATAAAATAAAATAAAATAAAATAAAATAAAATAAAATATAAAAATTTTTTTCCCTGAAATATGTTGATAAAACTTATTTATAAATAAAGAAATAACTGAACTTAAGGAATGCAACTCAAAAACAATGTTATAGTCAAATGCTAAAACTAAAAAATTACAACAAAAAATATTTTAAAGTATTTAATGCACAATAATTTGAAATATATGGTATTTTTACTGTTAATAATTGAATCTAATCGAAGTACTTAATATATAAAACATTTTGAAATTATATTTTAAGGCACTACTTGAAAATTTACTAAATCAATAAACCAAAAGGTTTGTTTAAAAAGTATGTTGTTGGTTTGTAAGCACTTGAAGGTAAACTTAATTTTTTAGAGATATCCAAACTCAAAAATATAAATTGATTAATTATACATTTTAGCACTATATATCTGAATGGGAAACCGTTACTCTTCTTATCCTAAGTTTAGCCTACTTATAAGCATTGGTGTGGTGTGTAATATTGCCAGAGTAAGCACAGCTTGTTTGGATTGTAATTTTGAATGGTTTTAATTATTCATCAGAACACTCCTCAGTGGGCACACAATATAAGACATAACTATCGTAATTGTCTGGATTACAAGTGACGGGAAATTGTGGCTCAAAACATCTCTTCTATTTTCCCTTAAAGGTATTTTCCAGACGTGATTTATCACTCTTGTTTTTCCCATCACCTCTGTACGCTAATGAATGTGCATTTAACTAAAAAATACCTTCCTGCCACTTTGTGTTGAAAAATGACATAAAAAAAAGTAGAGCCCTTTGTTCAGATATCTGCAAATATTCATACACATAGAACAAATAGCTATTGCATCTCTCTTGAATTTTAATGATATACAATATATTATCTAAATTTATATGAAGCCTAATCAACCCACCTCCAACAAAAGAATTTTATTTACTAACCTTCTTCTGCAGATTGAATACTCTTGCCTTTTTGTTTAGCTCTACTTAATTCAAATGAAATGCATTAATGTTAAGTTATCCTTACACCAATAATCTTTAATCACTTCCACTTTAGTTTCCCTAATAGAGATACCAATAATTACTTGTATTATTAACTTAAAATTAAATTTTAAATTAAATTCACTAGTCACCTTCAAAGTAACACATTACAGGCACACTTTAAATAAGCTCTGCTCACCCTAGCAATATTCATTGACATACCTCTGTTAATAGATGTTTAAAAAAAAAAGCACATTCAGCTATTTTTGAGTTTGCATGTTTCTTACTATTATAATTTGATATATAAACCACCCTTTTTAAAGCTTCTTGCCTTAGCTTATTTAAATTAACCATTTAATTTTCAAATAACTGTTGAGATTTAAAATACTTCAAGTAGTTTCCAAATTTAATTTAATCCATACACTTGGACCAATCATCTTAAAATAAATAAACATACATTAAAAAAAATATATATTTGGAACTAACATTATTACCTTTAAATTTTTGAAAAGTGCTCTCAAAATTATAGCTAGGTCTTTATAATAATTTATGACATATACATAGTTTAGTGACATGCTAGTTTAACTATATACAAATATTTTAAAGATATACTCAATATTTAAACAACTTAATATACATAATACATTGAAATAAATTATTAAAATGTTGACAAGTCAATTTTATACTTGATGTTTATTCATGATTCAGTTTACTTTAGGTTGGCCAGTTAAAAAGGGGCTATTTTTGGCTCACACAATTAATATAAATGACATATTGATTAATACCAAAACATCTAATTGCCTGATAATGTCTTTAAAAATATTTGTGACTAAGTATCGCCATAATCATCTTCTAAAAAATTCAGTGGCGGCTCATGACTCATATCGTCTTAAAGACACAACTTATTAAGCTAAAATGCTTTAAGTTCTTAAAGTAACTAATTATCAGCTTAGCTCTGATTAATATGTCTAATGATGGACTTAATAAACAACATTCAAATATTATCATTAGATATATTCAAGTCAATGGTGTTACATTGAATCAAACCTGGTTTCTTAAACACTAAAACCCAAGGATGTGTGGGTAAAATTTAAATTTGTATTTATTCAATTATTTTAATTAGTTGAGATTCATTGTTTTATTTATCTTGTACATTCTTAATTCACAGTCAGCTTTTTAACCTTCCATTGACAATGAATAACTTACACTTCCATCTATAGTAAAATTTTCTTTATTAAAGATAAATTTAAAGGAAAAAAAACTAAATATAAAATTATAGTTAAAGTGTTAAATGTTTTAGTATTATAACTATCTTGGGTTATTTAATGTGCAGTCTTCGAATCATGGGTCGGCAATCGCAATCGATTGATTTATTTTGTGGATTTTTTTTCTCAACAAAGGTGGTAACATAATTATTTGAGGAAGATTGATTTTAAGGAATAAAAATAAAATGTATAAAAAAAAGGCAAAAATATAATGTAGAAATGACAGATGATCGCAGGACCTATGATAAGTTTATAAGTTGAACATGGCCCAAAATATTTGCTTACCCCTGTTCTAAACCAATTGATTGTACCAGAACATGACTTGTAATTCACTGTGAAAAATGAAACCCCAAATTCACCAATGTGGCCGTACTAGGAATCGATCCTGGGTCACATAGTTCAGTAGGCAGACACGCTACCAACTGATACAAGTTGTCTTGACTCAAAGGCTGGTAATTTCTGTGATCATAAATACTGTAACATTGCTGACTTAATTTACAATCAGAACTAAAAAACCCAAACATTAAAAAAAAATCAATGGACAGAGCCGCCACTGAATAGATAGTCGATTGGTGAATACTTCATAACGATAACTAACTGAACCAACTCACATTTTTTAACTTGTTTCAAAAAAAATATTGTTGCATGCTAAAGTAAAAGAATAAATTAATTAATTTACATTTTATACATTATTAACATCACTAGTAACACACAAATTATGCTAAATATAACAACTAAGCATATGTTAGCTATTTTTCTAAATTGAGAGCATTATGCCTTATGAAAATAAGGTCAAAGAAATAGGTATCCCCTCTTATATTTCTTGATTTATTAGTTTAGCTTTTTATACAGTTCAGTTCATAATAAAAACTAATTGTAAATAAATTGAAAGTGTGAATTGATACAAATGAATTGCCTATGAAAATAATTGCTATGTTTCATAATAATTATTTTTTGTGTTTTATTAAATATCTTGCATACTATAATACCCAAATGTGTGTATATACAAAATTAATAGTATTAATATATTCCTAATTTGATGTGGTTCATAATTATCTAGTTTAACATGTATAGTAAATTCACCTTTGTGGGGTTTCTAATCTATGGGCAAGTTTCATAGTCAAACTTAGCATGCCTAAAGTGCGAGTCAATACTAAATACAGGACGACACCTACCTAGACCAAAATCGAATGGGCCAGTTTCATATGCGAAACTGGCCCATTCCATTCAATTTCAGGTAGGTGACGTCTTGTATTTTGTATAGCGCCGCACTTGAGGCGTACTAAATCTGACTATGAAACTGGCCCTATATATTATTATATAACTTGTTTTAATACTGTTAAAAAATTACTAACATTCTGTTTTTTTCTTTTTTCTTCTTTTTAACATTGGTTTCTCATCATCTTGACCAGCGCTAACATGGAACCCTTAGCTCCCTGAACGCCTGTGTTACGTAACAACTCTGCACGCACGTACGTACTCTGGAGGTACTATTCTTTTAAAAACAAAACAATGAAATTGTCATAAATCGTAGTTTCACAAAATTTTTGCTCATCTTTGTGTTTTAAAATTCAACTTTTTGAAACTTTAATATTTTTTCCGGGACATATGTTGGATTCATTTCTCAAAATGTGACAAAGCTAGATGCACTTGTTCGCGCATTGGCCTGCACACACACACAAACACACACAAGGTTTTCTGCTTGTTAAATATAATGGTTGTAACTAACAATTGAAATGAGAAATACAAAAAGAAAAGGTTTAGTGGTTTATTTAATGATTACATGAGTTCAATTAATATAAACTCAATTATATGTGTTATACCATAATAAAATAAGGTTCATTGAAAATTTGAAACTATCACATATTCTTTTATATATAAGTGAAAGCTTAGTAAACATTCTTAAATAAACTTGTAGTATTTTAATCATCGCATAGGTACAGTTACTAATATTATATTTACTTGACACATTATCAGTCCAGGCAATAAAATAAATGTGTGTCTAAATCAATGAAATTAATTTAAGTTCTTGCCAGAGTACTAACAGAGTACAAAAATATGAATGTTTGTATTGTCCATTAATATAATGAAGTAAAACTAAATTGTGGTGAATGGACCCTAACAAATATCATGTATGCTGCTGAGTTTTTATCTAATTTTGTCAAGTATGGACAGTAAAGCATCAATAATGTAGTTTTTTTTAAAATTGAGTACAATTTGTTTTTGACTAGTGGCATTACGAGTAAAATAAGTTTATGTATTACCGTACTCCTTACAAATATCGTGTACTTGAGGCAGGTTTTGTATGTTATGTATTAAATCTGGCATATGCACACATTACACAATTTTCACAGAACACACTAAAGGAAGATAATTTCATTGAATTAAATATTTGTAGCTCACATTTTTACTAGCCCACAATTTTTGTTATAATTAGACTATTGTTTTAATTACATTCTGATTTAAAAAAATAATATATTATTATTGTGTATCACTAAAAGATTTTCAGTTAGTATTCATTGTAATATAACTAAATACTTATTTGTATTTGTATTGAACATGTGTGCATTTAATGTAATGTGTTAGCTGCAGTATAAATCAACATATATTTTTTTTTTCTTTTAGGGGTTTGAGGGTAAGGTATTAAGTTTTGGTATAAGTGTTGCTCAATTTAATATAAATTAAAAACTTTTCATCCACTTTATTTCTTATCTTAATGATACATACATTTCAAACAATCCTGCCACCTGCGTGCTTAGTAATAAATAGGTTGCACTTTTACTTTCGTAATAATTTAAGTTCAGGCAACTTGAATCAAATGTAACTACTTAACTTTATTAGTATTGTATGAAAAGTAATCTCTTCTTAGAACTATGAACATCAGATCTGTTGTGATTACAAGTTTGCAGGATATTGCCTCATTATTGCATGAAACACATTTCATTCGCATATTTAACTAATCAATACAACTACTTTATTGAATTAAAAAGTAAACCAAAAAAATGTACATACTATAACAAAATAAACTGGTTATTGCCATAACAATTTACCATAAAGGAGTTAACTTATATTGGAAATTTGATCTAATGTATTCTAATGTAATCGAATGACAACATTTGGTTTTGAGGATATGATGTACTACAGTTAGAGATAAGTAATAATGTTAGCTATATATTTTTTCGTTATAACAAATATTCAAAATACAGGCATACCCCACTTTTACGAAATGTTAGGCTCCAGAATGTTTTGTAAACAAATCATTGCCTTTTTTTTTCACTTGTAGATGTACTGTATTGTGATCATCATATATATGAATAAATTACATAAATAAAACATTTATAACAAAAATAAATACTGTACTCATGGAATTATGCCACTTTCAATTTTATCTACCATTATTAATTTATTTGATATTTTATTGCAACATTAAATAGAAAATAATCATTACTAACAGTTGATAATTAACTTAATAACCAAGCCTAACACAGAGATGCCACATATAAATACTGTGTTTAAACTGAGTCCAACAAAGAGCCGGTAAGCCAGAAGTGTAATTTAGCTAAGCCAGCCTATCAGCGGGCATCTGTCAGATGTTCAGGGTATAGTCATAATTTAAAACTGCAGTGTTAGCAAAAGAGTCAGAAATTGAATCATCTCTAAGCGGGGTATGCCTCTAAATATTAATAAAAATATACCGGTATATTGATTTAATAATGCATATATATATTTTTTAATATGTAATAAACTTTTAGTAATTATTTTGTTATTATGAATAGGTTTAAGTAGCTAAACAGCATAATGTTATAGAATGTATATTTTGTGTTTATTCTGTAGTCTCATTAAATTATCAAAGTGAATACAGAGGAAAAAACAAACAACTAAAGCTCACATCACTAATGCTTGTGAACTGATGGAGTCTTTTCTTGTGTAAAAAAAAGTGCTTTTAAAGAAAGCAATTTTTTTTCCGTCCAAAATGTCTCTAAGGATATTTGATATATTTTATCATTTTATAAAAATGTACAGAGCTGTGCAATATTAGTTGTTGCTCGCATATCGTGTAAATGAAGAGGGTTCTATCAAAGTGCCATTAGGGGAAATTTTATTTTATCATTTTAGTATGCATAATGTTTTATTGATGGGATATGCACACACTTATAAATATTAATTACCTTATAAAATATATAAATAAGTATATTAAAAAAAACATAATAAACACAATGTATCAAAAATTATTGTTAGTGGTGTTTATCCTTTAGAAGTAACCACTTTAAAAAAAAAATGGAAAACTGACATCTGTATATGAATTTATTCACATATTCTTCTTTCATAAATTTGCCACACTGAGAACAGGTATGTTGTATATAAGTTGTATTAAAAATGTTTTTGAGATTGAGAGAAATGGTTTAACCAATATTTAGTAGGTAATGTGTTAAAAAGGTTTTCATCGTGTTGCTGGTGGAGAGTTAAAGAGGGTGGGGACTTAAACGTCAATCTGGACTTGTTTTAAACGTCTTGGGGAATAACCCCCCCCTTTTTTTATTCAATAGTGTTTCTTTGCACAATCAACATTTTATTTTAAATTTTTTGGTTTGAGCCTTCCTTTGAAGATAAGTTCATTTTCAAACTGTTCATTGGTACTGTGTGGTACAAGATCTGTATTCCTCGAATTGAACCTCTTATTCAGCCAATATTAAGACAGAAGTAATTGCATCATAGATATTAGTTTGTGAATGGATTGGTTACATTAACTTTGCATTTTCACATTTGATTTGATTAAAACTTATTTTGATGGATTTTATAAACTAATAATAAACTTAAGTATGATGCAATATTCTGTATTAAATTCACTTAAAATATGTCATTTTGGTTTTAATAATAAGAAACTATGGAAAACAGCTATTTTTCATAAAACTCGATTTTCTGTATTTTTTTCAAAATTAAACCATCACATGGCTTGGAAGTGCTGCTCCACCATGTATCATTTCCATTGCATGCACGCGTGCAACCCTAGTTATCATAACCTAGTTAACATCTATTTTAGATGTTTTTATATCTTTATTATGTGAAGAAGCTAAAAAACAAGAGAAATTTCATTGACATCATCAATATTTCTGGATATTATGTTAGACTAGATAAACATAAGAAAACTTTACAACTTTCTAAGCTTAAATATAATTCAGAAACTAACCGTTACATTTATCACTTCCTGTTTAGGCTATATGCATAGTTTCTATATGTTGAACATACTAATAACTATTTAACACAATGGTAGTCTTGAGTATTAACACAATTATCTTATACTACCAATTCATTGAACGTAGAAATTATTGGGATGTCAGATACAACAGCGAACAAACAGAGCTAATATCTCTGATCTGCTGATGGTCCAGTCCAGTGCATTGCAAGACCCACTTGCACAGGAGCAAGACACTCCATCGCATTGTGCACCTCCGCATATTTTATTATATCTGCTAAATCCTTGCCGCCATTTTGTGTAAAGGCACACCACACTTCAATGGGAGTGGTGTCACTTAATACATTTAAATAATAAAATGTGTAGCTCTGCAAAGAGGTGCGCGGCTAAGTGCAGCACTACAATGGGAGTCCACCTCTACAGAATAACATTGATTGTATGGAAACAAAAACGATATTGAGGAACAGACGATTCCTCTTTTGTGAATGATAGTTGTACATCGGACTAAAGTATAGGGTTGTTCACAGTATTATGGTTCCTCCAGATATCTGTCAATACCCGAGTGAAATACGGTGCCTGAACAGACAACTACAGAAATTAAGATGGGATTGACCCTTCACTAGATTTCAAAGCACTTCTCTCTTATGACAACAATTTGATGAGCCTCCAATATTGTGTTTTATAGGTGGTGTGTTATAGCCAATGTTATTATCTAAGCCTGTGAAGTCTATCATAACTATAGAGTCTGTTTTCTTTCTTCTTTTCAATTGATAAAATAAGATGTTTTACAGTGCGTTATAAAGTGTTTGGCAAAATCAAAGGATTGTTTATGATAGTTCATATTTCGGCCCAATAAACATAACATAAAAATTTGGAATGGGCCCTTAAAAGCTTTAAAATCCTTTAGGAGATTTGAGATTCAAACAAAACAAAACAAAACAAAACAAAATTTTAATTTTTTTTTCTTCCAAATTTTGGTTCTGGAATATTTTATTTATAACCACACTTAACTATAGGAAAAACTTGACAATCAGGCCCTAGACAATTACTTTGTCACAAATCATAACCAAACAGAAATTGAAGGGAAAGAATTATACCAATGTGGGAAAGTTGGCCTCATATGCTTCTCATGTTTTCTAATATTCAAATTCGGATTTGTATTTTGTTGGTAAAATGATTTGAATTAGAGATAAAATAGCTTTGACCCATCTCTAAAAAAACACTTCATTATTTAAAGAGAAGCATGAAATATTATTTCTGTTCCTGGCTTGTTTGGCACTACTTTTTTTTTTGTTCTTTGCTATCACAGGTCACTAGAAGTCTTTTATCATAATCTCATCTATTCCTATTTCCTACTCTATTATAAATAGGGGTGTGGGAGCACTAAAATATTTGAGTTTGTTTCGAGATTTAGTGACAACTTGAACTCTACTCATCATATTTTTACAAAACTTGAAAAATTTGAGTACTCGGAATTTTCACTCATTTTCTCGAAAAATCATAGTTTGATTAATTTTATTCAATTTTAAGAAATAATTTCATAGCAAACTAAAGTTTCTCAATATTTACTTTTGTATGATTAAAAAAAATACAATTATATTAAATTTATTTAAATTTCGAATTTGTGTGATTATACATTTCTTAAAAAAATTCCAGTTACAAAAAAAAGTTTGTACCTATATGTGGTTTATCCATGGATTTATTACAGAAATTCAACTTGAAATGTTACTCGAACTCGAAATAACTTATTTTCATTCTAATTCAAGTCAAATTCAACTCAAAGTTAGAAATGCCTACTAGCACACCCGTAATATTATAAAATCACTTTTTTGAATAGAATACAATTACCTCATAAAACTAAAAGAGGTTTTCCTTTTAACGATATATTTTTAAAATACATAACTGTATCTAAAAATCGGACTAATATACCATCTCTTACACGGTCCATTTACAATAATTTCTGCTACCTAATCAACATAATGAAAACCTTGGTTAAAGGTGAAAGAAAATACTTTAAATGTGTTACTTCTTTATTGAATCAAATTTTGTATTTTCTTTTTCGTTACACTAGCTTATTAAAACTGTAATAAAGTAGTTTTTAAAAGGGTAGTTCTGTAAATACAATATTATTTTTATTACTATATTTTATTAGAGGTATGAGTATGAATAACTCTTTGCACAAAGGGAAATGAATTTAAATGGATTATTAAAATATATTTCATTTTAATTCATAAACTGTTTCAAACACTTAAAAGGTATTTAAACTAGAGGTGTGCATTAGTGAAAAAAACTACATCATCATTAAAAGTCAATATTTGACTCTTCTAAAAATATATCGAGTGTTTTCAAATAACATTTGAGTGTAACCAAAATAATCTTGCAAGGTCATAATCGGCAATGTTATAAGAAAATTAAATAAAAAATAGTGGGATATGAAAATATATACTTTATATATTTTTCCCTACAAAGGTGGTGACATGATTATTTGAGAAAGATTTGATAAGTTTTTAAGTCTTTCGGAGCCCAAAAAGGTTGCCGACCCTTGCTTTATAGGATATGAATTTTTCTTGATTTAAAATTATACCTTTACATATTATTGAGATCAATATAGTTTGGTATTCTATTAATGGTTTTTTAATTTATATATTTGTGGGCTGTGTTTTTAAAAGAAGTTGAATTTTCAATAGGCCTTTGTTAATTTTCTTTAATACTTTGAGAGGTTGTTCTCTAAAATTACTTGACAACATAAACTCTAAAAGATAACATCTTTTTTTGGTGTTATATGCTAAATATCACTAAAATATATTATATCTCAACTCAACCTCAAAGCAAAAGTAACAACAACTTTAATAACTTATTCTTATTTCTAAATATTGTAGACAAAGTGTTTGCTTGGATGCTAATGACACATTAAAAAAATTATATTGTCAACTTGATGATTGGGAATTGACAATTTTATGTATAATTTGATAATCCCACTTTTTGTCTTTTGCATTTCCAAGTTCACAAAAATATTTAAAAAATACATAGAAAGAAAATGAAACAAGAAATTTGAATTAAAATGTGCATTTGGTCATATGGAACTGTCAACTAATAATATATTGCTTTTGTTCCGCTCAGAAAATACTATACCACCAATTACAAAATTATTTTTAATGTTAAAAAAATCATATAGATAATGTTACTGTCAGAAGCTCTTCTGAAATGGTTGTTTTATAATTTATATATGAAATTATGAAATTTCTATCAAGTAGTTGCAAATACAGTCGGATCTTCATATATCGAACTCGATGGTTACATAAAAAAACTCGATGTATAGAAATGATCTTTTTTTATACATGATATTGTGTAGTCTATTGTATTTAGAAATATTTCCTAATCAAAGCACTCATTATAAGTGAATATGAATGACAATAATTATATACAAGTTTTGTCCATAAAGATAATTAAAAACAAATAAGATAAAAATGTGTTGAACATACCTTAAAAAAACATGTACAGTAGTATTAAAATGGATTTTCATTTGTGTGAAAAAATTTTTAACGTCTTGCTTCACAGTAAATTTCGATGAAAATTCATCATAAAAGTGTTCACACAGTCCCTGAAATACATCGTCAGGAAAATTTTCGGCGAATTTAAGACCACGTGGTATTGTGTTAAACTTGGCAAAAATTTCTTTTTCAGAAGTGCTTATAGGGCTGAACCTGATTTATAAAGGAGGAAGGCTACTTTAGGAAAGGGGTGAGCTGAGTGTGGAGACAATACCACCCTGCTAGGCAACACGTCGGCGGTGCAATGACCTTGATCAAACATTTCCCTCTTCCTCTTGCGACCTCTCCATTTTCTTTACTCTCACTTGTTTTTATAATACCATCATCATTATGGGGGGAAAATCCCGATTCGTCTTGAAAAAAACTCGATATATAGAAACAGTTTTTTTATGTAATGTCACTAGGTTTCACCAAAAACTTCCGATACACAGAAGTTCAATATATGGAGGCCCCACTGTATTTATCATCCTAATCTCCTTTTCTCTATATTTGTATTTGTTTTACTTTTAATTTTGAAACAACTTCAAACTTTTAATGTATTATTTCATGTCATAGATTCAAGGGTCAAATCTCGATGACTTGTTACAAAAAAACTCATTTAATCATTAATCACATATAAGTATCGAGTTATTATTTTAACTGTACAATAATATAGTTAATAACCGCTACAGTCTAATTTCCTGCAGTGCACACCTCTAGTCTTGTCCATTATCTGATAGCAGTAAAATCGGGTTTTTTTGGAACTTAAGTTTCTGAAATCGGTTACATATTCACCCGAATTGAAAATACATTTCTTCCCTTTAAGAAGTGGTGTCAATTAACACAGGGTTACCACGTTTCTGAAAACCCGTGTGAACCCAGAATCCTCGAGTTTTACCGAAAAAAACTAAAATGAGACGATAATATTTGTGAATTTTAGACATTTGGCTGCACGTTTTAAACAGCAGGACTTTGCATGCTGACTCGATAATATGCCCTTTACATATTCTACTCCCTCCCTTAAAAATTAGAACACATAATCTGACTACACATTAGTCAAATTTATGAAGAAGGAAATTTTAACTCCCCTATACTACTCTTTAAGGTATCTGAAAAAAATAGAAATTCCTTCTGGAAAACCTGGAAATTTTGTATTAATAAAGTAGTAGCAGTCCTGTTAAATCACTTGTCAAAGGAACTAAACTTGTTTTTTTAGAGATTAAACTATGGACTTATTTTAATAGCTATTTTCCAACTGATAGAAAAGGCCAAATTTATCATGGACCAAGTCTTTTGAATTCAATTTAGGTCAAATAACCACCCAGAATAAACAAATTGAATTTTATACAGGGGTGAAAACATACAAATATACACACGTGCCTCATGATTAAAAAATATATAGGTGGAGAAAAAATACTTTAAAAATGCATTAGAAATGAGAGATATCCACTAAAGATATTTAACATTATAAACATATAACATGTAAAACACATGAGAAGGGGCAGTGATATTTAGAAACTGACTCATTTATTGAAGAGTGAATTAAGTGGTTTTCTTATGTCTTATCTTTATAAATTGGTTCCGTTTAGTATGTAAATCAAATGATGATGTAGTCATGTAGTAAATATATTGTATTTTATATATGATATTTTTTGTTGTGCCTTATATACCACAATAGAGGTCAGCCTGTTTCCAACAGTCTCAATTTCGGATTTTATATCAAGTCCCCGCTCTCCAGTTTCTAAGCCCTTGGGCATGCTCTATAGCATCCATTCCAGATTTCACCTCTCTTTGACGCCATATGTATGTTTGTGTCCGAAATATTGGATCCGTAATCTTGTATTTTGAAAGTTAAAGAAGTTTGTCACAAAGACGGAATGCTGCATGGCGAGCATACCAGATTTCATCCCTCTAATAGGGTATCGGAAAGTGGGAAAAAGAGCCATAGTAGGACAAACAGATAGACAATGGATCCGCCCTGGGGCCACCACCTTGAAAATAAATTCATTTCCAAGAGTTTTTAGGGTAACTACAGCACTTAAGTAATTATTGTATGATGTTTCAAATAGATATCTTATCGGGAATTCTGAGAAAAACTTTGGACAAAGACCACGTGACTCCTATTAATACAGATAATATTTTATGCGTTTTTAAAATCAGCAATTCGCCCTACTTATTCTAAAATCCCTACAGTGCTTAGTAGTTTGATTTTCCCCTGATTAGAATTGGTCCTTCCTTAGGAATATTCTTAGTAATAAGTAAACAAAGTAATTATATCACTTTATTTCAAGGGTGCATAAATATATAATCTGAATATGTCAACATACTTAATTGTATTGACATTATTTGTGTCAATACTTATTACTAAACACTTTTATGTTTTAAAATATATGATTGTAAAACATGCTTGATTATATATGATTTAGATAGGTTTCATCAATATATTTTAGTGATTTACTTATTGAAGTAATTTAAATATATAAAAGTTATGTACATAATATTTTGGAGAAATAAGTTTAGATTTAAAGATTATATAAAAAAAAATGAGTGAAATATTTTGTGTTGTAAAACTATACTCATAATATATAAGAGCACGTTGATACTATTGTAAAATAAAATTTTTATGTGAAAACTAAAACACAAAAAAATATATATATACATAATGTGCCAAACACCTCAGCCATAAATTCAGATATTTGAGTTGATAGGGAAATAACACCTTATATCTGGAAAAATATATGAACTCCCTGTTTAGAAGTACTCTTAAGTACAATAAAATCTTAGACCCTTTCATAATTATGAGGGTGCAGGTGACTAGTGCATACGAGTTTGGTACTTTGTCGTTAATATCCTTTCACAGCAACCGAGGCTTTTTTTTTTTACAGTTGAAAATAAATGGGAAACAGTTTCATATTCCTGCGATTCATAAATACGTCTTGTCACTTTGACAATTAGTGTAAATTGACTTCGCTTGTCAAAGTGACAAACCCTATGAAACACATCTAGTCTGTTAGTCAGGAACAGGCAAAGGAATATTAAAACTCAGGGTAAACAAAATGACAAACTGTATATTAGATGATGAAATCTCACCGAGCTTGCCTATACTCTGGGAAAAACTTAATTATTCTAGTATATAAAGGTTTTTCATACATTTCTTGTAGTGCTCCTAAGTCACTTTTTGTTCCCCTGGCCACGGGCATCGCAAGCAGGAGGGACGGGGAACACACGTGCCCCCAATAATATAAAGCGGGGGAGACCAGCGGAACATAAGTTTTCCAGTTTTTTAATGTATTAGTTTATAGTTAGTTTTGATATAAAATGATGTTACATGCTACATTTGTTACTTCAGTTTATTTTACGAATTTTGTGTGTTCCCCATTTTTGGTCTGCCTCACATATCTCATATAGACGCTGAACGTCTTTTGTTGTAGACTGAATAAAAAAAAGTGGCCTAAGCAGGATGGGGAGGTGATGAGAGAACAACTCTTATGTACAAAATTAATGACCATCCCCCCAACAATTAGGTTGTTGCGACGCCCATGCCCTGACTATCCATATGACTAGTACCAGTCGTCTGGCCAACCTCCTGCCAGGACTATTTCCTCACGAAAGTCAGTCCTTCTCCATGTTCTTTCCTGAAGGTAGCAGGGAATCTGACGTGTGCATGACGTTACCACCAAGGTGTAATGTAAAAACGGCACACACATTTTTGAAGTGGAAGAATAATAACCAGTGTTTTAGTAACATTTTAACTGTCAGAAAAAAAAGCCAAAGTAGCTCCGAACCAGCTATATTACTTGCTTCAGGACTGCAACTCTTAATAATATTCGATTTAAATGCTAAAACATATAACGTGGTCAAGATTTTATTAGTACAAAGTACTTTTACTCACAATTTTGGGTACTTAACATATTTTATGTTTGTTAGTATGATTTTTATTAATTTCTTAAGTTTCTATCAAAGCAAATTTTTGTAAAATTTCTTGGATAAACTTGTTAAAATATTTTATGTTGTTAAGATTGCCAGTATATATTTTTTCTTTAGAGAATTTTTTTTTTATGAATTACAATATTTATTATTAATAAAAAAATAATTAAGATGGGTTCCTTTTCCCCATTAGTTGCATATGCATACATGTATAACAAATAAGGTAAATTAAATTACTAAGTTTAGAATAAATTCAGAATCTTAACATTTCAACACACTGAACGAACCAAGTGAAACATTACAATTATGATAACTTAAGAAAATAAAGTATTAAGTTGTCATGGTTTGCAATATCAAATATTAATAAAAACAAAATGAAATGTATAATAAGGCACCTCTTTGTCTCAATGTGTATACTAATGTATGAACCAAGTGAAACATTACAATTATGACAACTTAAGAAAATAAAGTATTATCATGTTGTCATAGTTTGAAATATCAAATATTAATAAAAGCAATATGAAATGTATAGTAAGACACCTATTTATCCCAATGTGTATAATATGTGGAAATAATCTTTCGCAGCACTGTTTGTTTATTTCTGGCTTTATTTATATTGGATGAAACATATTTTGTCGCAAATTTGAACACTTCCACTTACACTGGCCAGTGACTTAGATAGTGGTTGAAAATATCTAAAAAGTACTCGGGAACTGAAAATTGTTATGCTCTTCTGCTAAAATTAAAAATAGTAACTATGCTTCAAATAATTTTGGATACATAATATATATTATTTAAAAAAACTAAATCTTACTCATTTAAGATATCATTTTTAACCTTTTTTTCTGTCAGACGATCATTAATATTGTTATGACTGCTCACCTTTTGGCTCCCAACAATATTAATTAGAAGTATTTTAAAATTAAGATTTTGTTCGAGTATTTGAAAAAAAATAAAAATATATATAAAACATTTAATAATAAAATGAGCTGAAACACCAACATTTTAAATGCTATATACATGTAACTTATTTAATTAACTAAACAAATAAAAAAAATTGAAATTATAAGTGAGGTAAATTTTCACTAAACTTTTTTTGTTTCGTAAACCGTTTTCAGAATTTTGACTTGATTTTTAGGCAATTTAAAATTAGCAAGGTACTTAATAAGAAAGTTAATATAAATACCGGAAGTGTTCAAATTAAAAAAAAAATGTAGTGTTCATTGTCAA
Source organism: Timema bartmani (assembly GCA_902151455.1). Lineage (NCBI taxonomy): Eukaryota > Metazoa > Arthropoda > Insecta > Phasmatodea > Timematidae > Timema > Timema bartmani. The sequence goes on along the minus strand of CABFWB010002977.1, from coordinate 43,886 downwards.
TATATTACTTATTTAACTTTCTATAACTTAAGAATCAAATAGCCGAAGCTATTATCTAAGCTTTTTAGTGAGGAATTCTCCATCTAGGTATCATATTCTGAAAATTATAAAATGACACCTGTACACGTGATGATTCCTGGATAGCTCGGTGGTTAGAGCATTGACATATTAAGTCAGAAGTCCCGGGCTCGATTCCCGTGTCCAGGTGTCATTTTTCAATTTTCAGAATTTCTATATCTTAGTTCGACAGGCCTAGAAAGCTGATAGAGGAAAATATATGGCTTGAATAAAAAAATTGGCACAGATTGGAAACAGTAATGGATAGATAACTTAGCTCTATTTATTAAAACTCATTTAACTTTCTTATTTCTCTTTAGCAAACAGGTGAATTTTTGGGATTCTATAAGAAACTTGCAACGAAGATTATAAATGTCAGAAAATACTCATTTTATATGTTAAATGTTTACTTAATATTTAATTGTAGCTAATGGTAAAGTAGTTAGTAATGAGTGAGCATTCAGGCAGCTTCGAAATAATTTATTTGAGCCGATAATATACATATATATAAATAATATTATCATTGCCCTTTCACAGGAAGTGGACTAGTTGTCCACGTTTGATTATAACTGGTACTTGAGTAGCTCAACAGATCTTATAATAATATTTTGAGACTCCCCTCGGTCCTTTGCACAAGTTATGAGATTAAGTTTGTCATTCTTTATTTAAATCCTTGCGTGTATTTTGTCTTGATAGCTATCCTGCTTTATTTTACTGTAACATAAAGTAAAAAAATAATAAAATCATAAAATTGTATAAAAATAATTGATTTATTAAAAAAAAAATTTCCCTCTGTGTCTTATGACATAATGAATATGAAAAAATGAAAAAATCTAATATTCAATATCACAAAATCATTACTAAGAATTTTTTTTTTGCCCGTGATACTAATTTTCCACAAAAATGTACATTTTAAAATCTTTTAATATTCAAATTTGAATTTGAGATTTAATGGAAAATATTATTTGAATTTTGAGGGAAAAATGATTGGGTCCATATCTAATCATTATAACATTTATAATCGTAATATAAATGATTTACTCATGTCCAAAGACAATTTAATGTAAGATAAGTAACATAACTTGTGTAACTTGTGCAGAATACTTAAGCCTTTTAAGATAATATTATTGCAGTTTTTTTTAACTCGTAACACATTGGTAAAGTTGACCCAATTTAGATAGTAATTTGTTAGAGATATGTTGGATGATATAATTGATAATTTGTTGGCAGAATTAACTAATCAATTATAAAGCAGATTGTTCTGAGTATTGTATTACAGGTTTTAAATATATTATTGATCAACAAAATCAAAACACTTTATGCGATATTGTTTAAAATGTTTTGATAACAATACTATATTAATAAGTTGTGTCACAAAGTTCGATCTTTTCCTTTATTTAATTGGTGACCTCTTTAAAAGTGAAATGAAGAAAATCTATTCTCAACACAAAAGATTGTTAAATCACACTAAAAAAATGAATTGATAAATTTAGCTTAGGTATGGTCAACACAAGCCCAATAATAAAGTGTCAACAACATTTCAAAGTAGAATTCAAACTCAATAATTGAATTTATTTATGTAATTTTGTGCTACTTTGTTAAACAAAAATGTAGCTTTCAATCCAATTTAGTCTTAATTGTTCACTCCAGAGGTCATTAGTTTTTTTTTATTGTGATAGTGTAAAATAGTGTTTTTTGTTTTAAAGTTCATGAATAAATAAATGTCTGTGTGGCTAGCATTGTGTACTTGATATGATGTAGTCATATATTCTTTACAATAATAAAACAATTAAAATGTTGGAAGTTTTTTTTCAACTTTCTCCTTTCTTTAACCTCTTCTTCCTTTATTTCTTACTGTTTATTTCTCATGGCATAAATCTCTCTTTTAATAAAGACACAATATTTCAATACTTATTGATAGGTTAATTTGCCGTATTATAAATAGACTGAATACTTATTTATTTTACATAATGTCAGGGATGAGGAACATTAATTTTAGAAGAAGTATACCTTCATTTGTGTGAAGTGAGAATGTAAAACTATTTAGGAAAAACCACCTTCAATACACTCAACCGGGACTCAAACTCAAATCTCTCTGTCATTGGGAGTCCAGTCTTTTGCATAAGTGACGCCTTAGACCATGTGACCATTAAAGTGGTTAAATTATACATTTTCGGTCATGCCTATAGTGTTGGTTGCATAGTCACTTTAATGTAAAGTACTAGTACTCATAAGTAAATATCCAAACCTACCTTCCAATTATTCCAAATGCTAAGTCATGTCGTGGCCAATTGGCATCTATAACTCCACAGTTCAAAATATTTGGAAACCATACTTTCTTTAGAAATTTCAAAGTTGTGTGCCTTGTAAATATCACTTTAACTGGACAATTCGACACCTTTGCTTAGTTGGTAGCGCATCTGTCTATTAAGCTAAGGGTCCTGGGTTCGATTCCTGGCATGGTTGAAACATTTATCCTTGGTGAAACAAATGTGGGTCTACCTTTTCACAGTGATGAATAAACGGCCGAGGACTGGAGATTGTGCCTGTCCTAGTCTTAAGTTAGATAATAAGGCACATGAAGCTACAACAGGCCTAGCAAGCAAGTAGTGGAAAATATACGGCTTGAATAAAAAACTGACTCAGGCCACAGGCTGGAAATATTAATAGCTGTAAAAAAAACCCTTTCATTTGACAGTGTATTCAAACTGGTTTTATAATTTTGTGATATTGATTTTTCTTAATAATTGATTAAACTCTAGAAAACCCTTTGTTAAAGTCAGTTGGGAAGAAGGTTAAATCTCTATTCATATTCACTTCATGAGTTCATGGAAATATTTCAAGGGTATTTTTTTTTTACATCTTGTTGGAATTCAAAGATAATACCAACAAATGAATATATTTATCTTAAGATTTTTAAACCACAATTAATTCCAAAATAAATGGCCCCGTTTCGTAGTGGTCAGATTTATCTGGCTACAAGCCTAGGGGTCCCGGGTTCGATTCTTGGCTGGTACCTTTGGTATTTTTCCAGAAAGGGAATTAACCCAACGGTCACCAGGATTTGATTAATTATTTGTAAATATTGCTACTGGTTCCACACCCTCATGCTCACTATCACCATCATCTCATTGGGACATGGAAAGAGCCTCGACAGAAAGGATGTACAATTATTACATTCAGGCGTTCCCTGGGCAACGGTACATTAGTACTGGCTAATCTTTCCACTACTGGGCTATGATTGATTTAACCCAGACACGCAAAAATTAAATTCCAAAACTAAAACAGTTGTTTTTTTAAATCATTGTTTTGTGTATGTATCTATGTACTTAAGATTCAAGGTTGAAACACTTTTTATTTTTTTTATTTTAGAAAGATTTTGGGGAAGCTAGGCTTAGGTAATTATTTATTTATCAATTCCTTTTGCACTAGAAGTTTTATTTTAAAATCCTTGCACATACCACTAACCAATGCTTTAAAGCATCTCAATAAATTGACTGACTAACCTCATCTCCTATACTTCCACAAAATTAACATTAATGATCATTGGGGCTATATGTTCAATCAAATCATGTGTGCTACAATAATTTGTATCGACCTCACATCTGTACAAACTTAGTGGATCAGGAAAAACTGCTCAAATTATCGCCAAGTTTTGGTAAAAACATTTCTTTAAACTTGTGTAGAATCTCGCTTAGTATTTGACTGTACTCGGGTTAAACTAAATTTAAGCTATGTATGGTCAAGAGATTGTCAGGGAGGAATATAATGTATTGGATGCTATGTCGACACACTGACAAAATATAATTAATGATTGGCAACTTTCCCATCATGCCCCACCCTAACTGACAACCGAAAATAATTCACCCGACATGGCTTAGTAGCCGCTAAGACAGGCCTAACAAGGGGGGCAGTGAATAAAAAACTGACCGAGGCCACAGGCTGGAAACAATAATAGATGTAAAGTAAATATGGCTCGGTAATTGATTACTAATACAGTCGTTATGGAAGTAACAGGCGCTATCGTCGGATCAAGGTTGGAAGTTTTTGGGCTTGAGATGTTCTTGCTCTCATGGAGACTGTCCTTAGTCGGATGGGACAAGAGGCTTCCTCGTCCGGAAATCCTGGAAGAGTGCCTCCTCATGGCAGCCTCTGGGCAACTTCTATAGTGTTTACCCGAAGGGTGATCAAATCTCTATCGAGCTCGTCTGTGTGAGAGTGAATGGGTAAAAGGTGGCCCCCCTCCTACTCCTCGCAACACACAAAGTGGTTGGTAGATAGCGCCTTTCATGAAAGCTGTCCAGGCCTCCTCCAGGAGGTTCCCACTGGAGAACTTAGGCTGAAAGCCCTTTTGGGGTGCTTTCTAAGGCTAATGCGCCTGACCTCTTCTGAAGGCCCAAACTGGTTGATATAGGTAAAATCCATTTTTAGGGTGATTCTTATGAATTTGTTTTGACTTCCAGAAGGGCAATCTTGGTTAAAGCCCTATTAGAATAAGCGATTCCTAGATTGTGTTTTAACTACCTGACGTGTGAGTCCAGCACACATGGAAGGAGAAGCCAACTCCTTCCATCGATGGAAGTTTGGCATAAGCGTTTCCCCCTACCCCCAGCTGTCTGGAGATGACAGGGATCGATGGCAGGCACGAAGTAATTGGTTCCTAAATTGCGTGCATGGCTATGCTCAGATTACACAGTCATAATGGGTTAGAGGAATATGAGATGAATATCTTCACCAAGAGTTGGTTGCCGGACCCAAATTGTCCGAGTGGTTTCCTGCTTTAAAAAGTCACTGACTCCTATAAGATGCTTACCTAGTACTCTAGCGGTGTTCTTAATAAAACCTACTAGCAACATTGAACGAACACAGCCGTGTCTTTATCCCAATCAGACCTAACCATTTACGTTGAGGTAGACCTAACAGTTAGCATTACAGCGTACTCCATAAGACGGTCTGAAGTCACCGCAACCTTTTCTTTTCGTAATAACCACACCGCAACCCTTGGGTTTGGCAACAACAGCACCTCATCTACATTTCATCGTAGTGAAGGGGAGAGGTTGACCCACTTCGCCCAACCACATGCCTCAACCATTTAAGAAAATGAAGAACACAGATCCTACACACTCGTTATGTTCAAACAACCCCTCAAGAGGTACACCTACAGTTCTTCTAGCTACAACAACTATACTTGTTCGAGTTTGCCACTCCCATTCACTCTGTAGCTTGGTTGATGGAGGTTCTATGTCTCATTTACTTACAGGCAAGGTATATGCTAGATTAGGTCCCCCTGTGGAGATCTTCAGTTCTAAGGTCAACGTTAGTGACTATTCACCTATTAATGTCGTCCCCTGTACTGCAGTTAATTTTCATTCAAGGCTAGATCCTTGTTCTATTCTTGGTTGCTCACGCACTTTTGGTTGATCATCTCGCCAATTTTATTCCAACCGCACATATTTCATTGGATCAACTATCAACTGTCGCACTTGAAAAATCTAGCTCTCGCTGAAGACATTTTTTATGAATGGCAAGAAGTCGAAATGTTGGTTTAAGCTGAACTACGATCACTTATCATGGATAATAAAAGGTGTATAGAGCCCACCAGGAATGCCCGTGGCTTTTGAATCTCTCTTTGAACATATTGTCACTAGTCGAACTTCAAATGAAGCCACCAATGTATCTTTAGATAGTGTTTGTTTATTTTCTCAGACATTTCTAGACACACTAGTTGAAATATTTTGGAGGCTAGAAGAGATTCCGCATCGAAACATTGCTCGTCTCGAGTACGTTCAACGTAAATGTTTCTTCGTTAGAATATACACACGAGGTGTTGATGGTAGTTTCACAGTTTGTCTCCCTTTCATTCAATCTACTGACCTCCTTGATTCCTCAAAGTCGAATGCTATCACAAAGTTTCTATTTCTGGAGAGTAGAATTCTCAAAACCACCGAATTACTTAAGTTAATACTTTGATGTCATGAACTAGTATATTAAGGATGACATATCCAGAGTTGGAGAGTTTTCTACCATATCCGAAGAGGGTTACTTCATTCCGAATTACAGAGCTCATCGACTTGGTCACGTATCTAGTCTAATTAAAACGGTTTGGAATGTATCCGCACCAAGTAATTAAATTGTTGTCTGTAGGCCCGCAAGCAGACATAGTAGAAATATTACTTCATTTTAGATTGTTTGGCTCCGTAGTCACTGTTGGTATTCGCAACATGTATTTGAAAATTTGTATGTCTCTATCAAATCGATGGTTTCATTTGGAAAGCCACTCCATCTGAACCACTTGAAGTTTATGAGATGAATACTGTCGTATTGGGAGTTTATAGTACGATGTATCTGGTTAAAAGCGTTGTGAGGGTTTTAACCAACCAAAAGAGATAAATAGGTATTCAATTGCCGCTGAAATAGGCAACAGGGATGTCTACATAGACGATATGACGAGTTGTGTTGATACTGAATAAAGCTTCATACTCTGTATGATCAGCTTCTATATTTGAATTCGCAGGTTTTACGTTAGATAAGTGATGCAACAGTTTGTAAAAAAATCATGATGTATGTTTCTGAGAGTTGACGTCTTCAGCATTCCATCTCTTTGGATAAGGATACCAGTACTAAGGCTCTTTGGGTGCCGTAGCTTCCGTCCTGTGACTCCTTAGCTTCTGTTGTTGAAGCTCTTAATCAGCTGTGCACCAAACGCAACATTTTATCAGTCGCTGCCCGCATTTTTAAAAAATCGTCCGTGACTTATCTCATCTGTCACTCTTTTCTCAAAGATTCTTATTAAAAACTTATGGCAGAAAAAGGTCGATTAGGATGAACCGACTGTGCCTGTTGTGTTGGAACAGTAGGAGAACTTCTCCTTTTAAACAAAATTTATTTTTTCCGTCACATAAGTGTTACGTCTTGATTCACAATGTCAATCATATGATTTGCTGATTGTTCTGTTTAACCATATGGAGCTTTCATTTGTATTCGCTCTGAAAGTCATGATTTTCCTGTTCACATAAATTTACTTTGTGCACAATTTAAGGTCACTCCGTTTTCTGATTGATAGTTACAGTAAAAGTTACACTATCTCTGACGTCGCTTTACAGATTAGAAGGTTATTCTTTACTGGATTCAATCTGATCCATCACGCTGCAAGGTATTTCTCAGCAAGTGCATCGTTCAAATTTAGGAAAATCTAGAGGCGCTACATTGGAGCCATGTTTGGGATGAGAATAGTTTTGCTCATGTCTTATCCCGTGGTGGTAGTCCGTCAGTTCTACTGCACTCTCCCTTGTGGCTCTCTGGCCATCCTTAGCTTCTAGAGGACGAGAGATGATGCCCCACAACATTCAACACAAATGTGGACGAATTTCACTGTGAAACAAAATCCAAATTCAAATCTCGCTTGGGTGAACTGGAATGATTTTTCTTAAATGGTTTTCCACTCTCCCTCCACGCAAATGTGGGTTCACTTCTTCTATATTCAACCTTCCCAATTCCTGACTCACTAGCGTAATTAGTACTCAAGCGTATAATCCGAACGGGTAGTAAGACGCGGTGATAAGTAAATCAGTAATATTTCTGCCTTTTCATGTGTCTTGCCATTAAAGAGGCTCACATTAAACTCGTGTCGGATCTCATGACGGAACGCTTCCTAGCCGCCACCAAACGTTTACTTTCACGTCGAGTTTCTTGTACATTTATGCTCTCTGACGGAGGAACGAATTTCTTTGAAGCTCGCCGTCAACTTAATGAGTTGGAGGAGTTTCTGTCGTCTCCCGTTTTCACCGTTGCTTTAGGCAATGGGTTATCCTCAATAAAGATTGAAAAGAAGACAGATCCTGATGGAGCGCCGTCGTTCCAAGGTGTGTGGAAATAGAATGTCCGTTGTCTTAAAGGTACCCTCAAACGCTTTGTAAGACGTCAACTTTTTGACCTATGAGGAGATCAACACTGCCCTTATAAAGATTGAGACCCTTTTGAATAGTCGGCTTTTATGTGTGTTGAGCAGTGAGCCTAATTCAACTGTCACTTCATCTTTATTACAATTGGATCCACGCTGGAATTCCTCCCTGCACTTGACCTGTCTCCTGAACATATCAAACAGCTTGCAACTTTTTCAACTGGTTGATCTCATCGCGCAGGACTATTGGAAGAGATGGAGAACAGAGTAGGCGGCATATATTGCAATCCAGGGCTAGGTGGGTTACTGAGTCCGTTCTAGTTGAGAAGATTACATACAGTCTTACCCGCCTCGGTGGCGTAGTTAGCTAACGCACTGGTTTCGTGTTGAGTTAGGCTTCTGAGGATGGGGAGATCGAGGTTCGAACCTCGCTCGGGTGAACTGGTGGGTTTTTTCCTAAATATTTTTTCCACTCTCTTTCCACACAAATGCGGGTTCACGTCTTCAATATTCAACCTTCCCAATTCCTAATCCATTAGTGTAATTATTACTTAAGCGTATAACCCAAACGGGTAGTAATACGCAGTGCTTATTATTATTATTATTATTATTATTATTATTATTATTAATAGTGTCGTGCTCATGCGGGACCACACCCCCCGTCTTCAGCGGTCTTAGGAATCTTGGAGGATGTTTTCCCAGTGATGAAGGATGGTGCAGTGATGGTTGTTGGATGTTGGTGTCAAGACGCAGACGGGCGTGTACCACCGGCGCCGTTCGGTCCTAAAAGTGTGTCCCCTTCTTACTCAGTAGGATATATTCTCTATTTTAATTCTTTTTTTCTAGTATTGTATTCCTAATTGTGTTTTTTTTAAAATGTTTTTCAGTTTGCTGAAACTGATGTTCCTGGTGAGGGGTAATGTTGAGGCCATCTTATTAGTTATAGAATATGATAGTTGAGGTTCGTGTTGTTGAAAGTAGGAGTGGCTCCCTCCCCCTTCACGTCATCCTAAGCTAGTTTCAAGACACTCATGTAGAGGTGTCCTCCTATACCTTAACAATAGCTGTTATTTTTATTTATTTGTGTTATTCGACCATACTTTCTCAACACCAAAACACACAATAGCTTAACTCAAGAACAAACACAACACCTAGTCTCCCGGATGTTAATTTATCACTTTAAAAGGGGGAAGCCCAATTTTGATCAATTATTAGTTTTTCGACCTTGGCGGGAATCTAGCCTGGGATCCTTAGCCAATTAGCTTCCTACAATACTATCGTTTTGAGTTATTATAAAAGATCAATAAACGATCAATAAAATTGATTTAATAGGTGGAGATGATGCTGTATTTTGTAGAATTTAATCTACACTAGAACCCTGTTAATCCCATCCAATTGGGACCGAAGCTTGTTTGGATTAGATAAAATTCGGATTTAGCGGAAGAATACAGGGATACAGTATTTTGACAAATTTTAAATCGCAGTTGAATGAGTTTAACAACATTTTCATTTATTTAACTGGTGTATAACAGTTTATTTACTGCAATTGTTTTTAGTCACAGGAAAACACATTCTGTTGTCTACAAATGTAAATATTAAGAATTTATTATCAGATATAACTATTTCTTACAATTCACTTTTAACTTTGATCTTGTAAAACAATAAATAAATAAATACGTCATTTGACTTAGATTTTTTACCCGTTTTCCTAAAAATGTGTTAGAATTGTACGGAATTTCTAACTACTGCGGTTCTATCTAACGAGGTTTTATTGTATAAAAGATAAAAATATTATTTGATATTAATTAAGTTTTTAAATTTGTTTTTAATTTGTTGTAAGTTTTTAATTTATTGAATTGAATACAATTAAAATTGAATAATATAAATTGATAAAACCTCTTAGCTTTATTTATTTTCTCCTTCATTTAATTGGCTGCGTTGGCTGCCACATATTTTGAGCGACTAGTTTCGATGCATGGTAGACATCTTCTTCAGGCCTTCACGAAACAAATCAAATTATGGTGTAATCACATTGCATGATGTAAAAATACCAATGAAGTGTTATATTTGACGGGGAGGCCAGGCTTCAAATCTCAAACATGTACACTTTCTATTTCAGTTACCATTCTCATCCTTTGCCTCTTAGACAAGTAAATCATAACAGCTGAGTAAATGTACAAATAAGTACTAGTAATTAGTAATTATATATACTTAATTTTACGGCTGTGACTGTAAAGTCTTGAGATAAAAATGTGGCTTTGATATTAAAAACCTTGATATCTCAGTAATAAAAAATGACACACTAAACATATCCGGCAGAGATTCGAACTACTCGTCACCTATACACCAGACACTTTGAGACATGTCTTTTTCCTCGTGATCTCTGTTGAGAATTCTTGCCTGTCTACGCCAATATAATAATGTGTGGCTATTGTGTTAAGAACATCTTTTGGTCAAAATTAAATACTTCCGTCATGAACACAAGAATACACAAACATAAAAAAAGGTGCTAGAGCCTAGATTTAACATACATTGGAAGAAACTATTCCATCGTTTGACCCTGAAATTATCTTATACCTGGCTATTGTCTGATAGACTATTCGCTCGTTTGATCCTGATCTATCTTATACCTGGCTATTGTCTGATATACTATTCCCTCTTTCGAACCTGATCTATCTTATACCTGGCTATAGTCTGATATACTATTCCCTTCTAACATGTTAAGACAGTCCCCTCTCCTCCTACCTCCTATATTCATGGCACCGGCTGACAAACAAATCCCCCCCTGCTCACCCAACCAGACAGAAGCCAAGTTAGGAAGCTGATGGCAAGGAAAGCGATTACCCCACGCCTTGATAACAAACGCCCTCCACAAAATCTCCCATCTCCTTCGCTGCCTCTGATTCGCTCGCAAGACTTCTCGTTTGGTTTGTTTGCTTGTTTTGGTACATAAACGTATATGCGACCAAGAATGGATCTTTTTCTTCAGATCATAGACCTATGTCGCATAATTTGCCCGAGGGAATTAATGTCTTCTTAAACTATGCAACATGATGTTTCTAAATTTTTTTTTTTTGAGATGGAAACATAATAAATTTAAGCTTGATTCACACGTTCGCCGAAAATAGACAACAGAATTTGCTTGAGTGGCTCAGAAATTCACACGACGTATGTTGACCCATGATGCATTTCAACACAAACTAGAAACAGCTGAACATCTAACATATTTATCTTCTAGTGAACAACATATATTTAGATTACTGGCGCAATGCTTTTGTTTTCAAATTAGTGAAGTTTTTTCGCACAATCCAATCGAGCCTCTCTGCTTGCTTCTAGCTCTACAGCGCATGCGCTTTCAAATGCACAGGCGCACTGATGTGAGATGGTGGGTTTTGTGATTTGATTAGTACTTCCGTGCGGAAGGAAGATCTTTTAGGCAGAACGGACAACGTAGAGATGAGTTGAACTTGAGCAGAGCAGCTCGCTCAGAGGAGGAGGAAATTATATAATTGGTTTATAGATCGTCACGTAGCCCTATTTGTTCTCCGACAAACGTGTGACTCTATTGTTAATCATATTAATCAATTATTCCAGTGTTTACCAAACGGTGGTATGCTTACCTCAAGGGATAAGTGAAGGTTTACACATATATATATATATATATATATAAAAAGTTCGTGATAAATATATATATATTTATCATGAACTTTTTTGTTGATAATAAGTCTGATAGGTGAACTGACACATTTTGACCTAATGATATAGAGTATAGACATTTAAAAACCTTTCTTTACCTCTACCACGTTTTTTTTGCTTACCCCTAAATTTTTAATAAAATTTGGGATCCCCATTTGTATTTTCCAAGACAGAGATGGAAGGAGTACGTTTGTTAGATCACTGTCCCAAAAGGGTTATACTAATGGCGAACTTTTGGATGATACTAAAGTATACCCTGTCTTTGGCTCTC